>PVLA01000695.1:263038-479094 GCA_004027455.1 Hydrochoerus hydrochaeris
GAGCAGGTCACCAGGACACAAGCAATGGGCTCAATAGTACAGCCCATTTTGTTCACATTAGCTGTTCTTTCAATCAAGTAGAGGAAAATGGAAGGAAATATCGAACTTTTAAAAACAGAATATTGAATAAAGCAGTACCATTAATCAAAACTGAGCAAAACAGTGATAAAAATATTTGCCTTCAAAGAGATGGTAGAAGAAGGAAATCCCCCTTACTTGTCAAGCTGTACACATTCATCCTCCAAAAACATACTCAGACCTCCGGCGCCTACTGGCTAATGGGGGTGGGGGGGGGATGGATCAATGTCTGATTCTTAGCCCGCGCACAGGCAGGGCCCCCAGCTGCTCACCAGGGCGGCCCATAGGCTGCCTGTTCTCCCAGCGCCCAAAGATCCAACATGGTGCCGAGCTTAGGAATCGCTGCTAGTTCTCGCCCTGGTGTGCCAGTGGTTTGCCAGGCCACCGGCTGCTCACCAGGGCAGCGAGTAGGCTGCCCGTTCTCCCTAGTACATGCATTCTAAATGTTTGATATTTAACTGTGTTCTATGATGGTGATATTGATGAATTTAATATACATGAGTTACACATCTCTACGTATTTATTCTAGGTTCTGTGCACAACTTATTATCATATCAGTATAAACTCCTTCCATAATTCTGTACTGTTATCCAACTCAGAATTTGAAAGCAACTTGAAAATTTTGTCTTGATCATGTTTTTTTTTTTTTAAACAAGGAATAAAAAATAGCAACCTTTGTTCATAGAGTTATTTTATATTTCGTTCTCCTCCTCCTGGACAGAGGTAAGCTTTAGTTGCAGCCTATTGAATCTAATTTAATCAAATGTACAGTTAATTCATCTATTTCTAAATAGCACCTAATACATTTTTCAATTGTATGATTTTTTTTTTCTTTGTGCTGAGGATCGAATTCATGACCTTGTGCTTGCCAGACAGGTTCTTATGCTAAATCCCCAGCCCTGGTGTATTCTTCTTTAGTACTTTTTTTTAAACATATGTACCTTCATGTAATATTTCTATCTCTAATTAAGCCATGTACAATAATTAATCTTTCCTTGTATGGTAGGATAGAATATTTATGAATTACTAACTGAAGTAAAATGCAATTCAAATATAAAAATTAAGACCTGGTTGACAGTATGCAAACAAATTTAAATAAAATATATTATTATGGTTCATATCTTTTAATAAGTATGTGTATAAGTATGTGCACATATCCACATGAAATAATGTACATTATAATTGGTAAAGTATTGGCAAAGAGATGCCAGAAAGTTTTATGTTTTTACTTCAACTATGGTGAAGAAGCTAAAAGATAAAATTGGAAACGGATATAATTATTTATATCAAAAAAGGTTTTCTCCATGAAGTAAAATTCAAGGAAATACATACTTGTAGATGCTTTGAAAGTAGTAGTCTTTTAGTAATTTCAAGACTTTTCACATTAATAATATTTCTATGAATTCTCTCTAGAACTGCAAAAGCACATTATTAATTAATACTAGAAAATATGACATTGATTTATTTCTATGCACTTTCAATTTTTTAAAAAAAATAAATTTTACAAATGAAAGATAGTCCTTAAATTCTATTAAATGAAAATAATGAACATAAATCTTGTTTTCTGCAAAAACTGTCCAACTCAGATCTTTTCAAAAACAGAATTTTTAAATTCAACATCACTTCCGTGGTGGTTGCTGAAACATCACTGCAATATAATCAGTAAAATAACCTTGTTCTGAATTAATCCTATCTCGGAGTCTTAGTCTGATGTAAGTCATAGATACCAAAATACAGCCCTCACTCACTCCTTTTTTTTCAAATACAATTTGAGTGTTTATCTCTCCACTTGATTCACTAAGGTCACAGGTCTTTTTGTGTCCAGGAGAACATTTATTCTGCTTAGTGACACTGGGAATAAAATGAAATGAATTCTGCTTCTAAGGTTGGATTACAGTAAATTGTAAAGCATAGGTGAGTTTAATATAATATATATTTATATTTTCTTGTTGTTATACAAAGAAATTATATATATATATATATATATATATATATATATATATCACACTTTCTCATATGAGAGACAAAAAGAGAAAGAAAGTTTCAGAGAGCACAGAATGAGTTAACAACCAGGGCTGAGATGGGAGGGATAGGTAAGAAATAGACATAGACTAAAGGATTTCTTCTATGCTTTAGCAAAAATTAAGAGAGTGTGTATAAAGTCATCTCTAGATTTCGAAGTGAAAGTTCTAAGTGGAAATATTTATTAAAAGTCAAAGGGGCTGAAGATTTAGCTCAGCGGCGTAAGTGCCTGCCTGGCAAGCGCGAGGTCCTGAGTTCAACCCCCAGTACCAATAAAAATAAAAATATAGAAGCCCATAATTTACCAGTCCTAAACTAAATCAGAATTTCTTGACATGCATTTCTTGACATGCATCTTTATTAGGGCTGGGGATTGAGCTCAGTGGCCTAAGCACCTGCCTTGCAAGTGCAAGGTTGTGAGTTCGATCCCCGGTACAAAAAAAAAAAAAAAAAGATGTGGTATTTTTGCCGGGTGTGGTGGCTCACGCCTGTAGTCCCAGCAACTCGGGAGGCTGAGGCAGGAGGATTTTTGTGAATTCAAAATCAGCCTGGGCTACAAAGTGAGCTCAAGGGCAGCCTGAACTGCATAGCGAGAGCATGTCTCAAAAAGACAAAAAAAAAAAAAAGATGGGTTGAAAGTCATTGCTCAATACTTTCTATGAACACTATGGCACCCGTTTTAAAATCTATGAAGGAACTTCCTGTAGAGTCACAAATTCCATAGATTTCTACCAACAAAAATGGATAAATATGTCCAGTCTCAACCTGTAGTGTGCCTACCTCTCTTGGGGCCTGAAGCTCAATTTCTGTGTTTACTTTAAATTTCTGACTAATAAATCCCTTTATGCCAATTACTGACACATCCTGAAAATTCTTTTTCCACCATGGGCATTAGGGAACTTGCTCACTTATTCTTTTCATAAGGTGGATTTGGAACCTCCTAGGACCCTTCCTGCTGACAATATGTGCAAACAATAGATCAGATTAGGAAGCATAAACATTTGTTTACATAGTCTTTAAATTTTTATTTTAATGACTATCAAGTTTCCTGTATAGTTAGAATGCTGTTTTCTGAATATATAACTCTTTAACTTATAAGTTTATGATTCTATAGAATGGTACATAGAATATTTACATGAAAAACTCTTGCCCACATGAATATTACTGATTTTGAAAGAAATTTCTGAAAATGGTGCTGTCCTAATAAGAAGGAAGAATCTTTAAATAACTTTAGACAAATATTGACATGCTGCTCTTTAAAAAAAAAAAAAGTTAATTTATTCTCCCAAAACAGTGAATGGCATTTTAAATGGCTGGTGAATGCTTGCATCTCAGCTGTTTCCAGAGTAATAGTGTTTTGGTTCATTAATTAAACATTCATGCATTTGAGAATTCTAGCTGTTCACTACATAAGGTTTTAAATTACTTTAAAAGTATGTCTCCTTTTTTCAGTGTGTTTACTTCTTAAGAATATCAAATAACCACTAAGCAGTTTTCAAGCAACTAATACCATTCAGCGCAATATTCATTTCCTAATCTTTTTAAATGTGGAATAGTAGTATGTTTGGGAAAAGTATCAACATGAAAATTTAAATATAATTTGAAGAAAGTTTATAAGTTCACATTGTCACAGAAGACTGGAAAGGACCATCCAAGTAGTGTAAACAACAAAAAACAAATGTTTGGAAACAGCATGGACTGCATGCTAATCTTCCTGGAGAGGCAATTCAGCGCAGAGGAAAATCATGTGGAAACAATTAGAAAATAAACTGAGATAGTGGTTGTGGTCTATAGGTTTTGTTCCAAAGGTGTGTAAAGTCTAATGATTTGTCTTTGAAAGATTTAGGCTGGTCATCATGTTTTCAGTGGAAGAAGAAAAATGGAGGTGGGGGTCAAAAGGAATTTCAATGAAACACTGAAGTGTGTTTCAGAAAAGAAGCTACTAAAAATGTAGATGTATGTCTAAGAGGAATAATGTTCCGTTCTGTTTTTATATGGTTGTCCATCACAGAAAAGTAGCACACTTTACCAGTTTATACTGTTTCTAATCATTTACATTGCTTTTATTCTATTTCTGTATTTTCTTGTGTACATTTTATTTGGGGTTTATTTGTTTGCTCGTTTTTGGGGCAGAGTGTCCTTATGTAGTTCAGTTGATCTCTTAAATTCTCAGCCTAGCCCAGGCTAGCCTTGAACCCATGACGATCCTGCAGTCAGTGTACTGAGTGTAGGCACTAGGAGGCACCACCATGCCTGGCTTCAGATCATTTTAATATTTGGCTCTAATGACACTTCTACAGTAAATGCTATTTGGCAAATATCTTTTAGTAGAATTAGAAGTATTTTTCTTGTATAAATAATTCAAAGTAGAATTTCAGAGTGCCAAGTCATGAAAATTTTACTAAGTACATCAAAATTCTTCCTCAAAGTGGGAGTTTATTTATCTATTTATCTATTCTTTCGGTACCAGCGATCAAACTCACGACCTCGTGCTTGCCAGGAAGGCACTTATGCCACTAAGCTAGGCTCCAGCCCTCGAAGTGGAAATTTGAAGTATAACATTTGCACAGTATTGTAAGACTCTTCTTTCTACATTTTCACCAAAACTAGTTCTTTCATATTTAAATTTATTTAATGCCAGGTTCCTGTGGCAGAATTCACATCTCAATTTTTGTTTAGATTTTCTTCATTATTAGCAGTGCTATTTCCTACGTGAATTGATAATTGATAGTTTCCCTCTACAAATTGATGCTTTATGTTCTTTTCTTTTAAAATCTGTTGGTTTTTATGTGTCTTCTAGTCCTTAGTGTTACCCTGTGTGCCAGGTTTGTGGCCTAACAACATAGAGAATATCAGTCGAACCAAAAGGAAGAGGATAGGAGAATTGTACTGGAAATAAGAAGGGAAATAGCTCCCGCATTTCCAGATGTCTCCAGCAGGTGGCGATGTGCCCTTCTTTCCAAAGCGGGTGATAGATAAGCAGAACATAGGAACTGCTCGGTGGTTTAGGGGCCACCATCACAGGTAACTGCAGATTCAGAATGACCAGTTGGAACTCAAGCTCTATAACTCGGTTCCTCAGCAAGTAGGGTTTAAAGTGAACTGCGATTTTAGAGAAAAAAACAAACACTGGTAATTTTAAAGTTCTACAGAACTCCAAAGCCTAATAGGAATTTGCTGCCCTTCTGTTCTCATGTGATCTAACATGGCGCTCTGGGAAGTCTAGTGACTCAGAAAGGCTCTAACTTCACAATGGATTAGTACGTTAATAAGATAATGATTTAATGACATTGTTGAAGGTTACAGACTGAGCCCACATGAAGGGCGTGGACCACAGGTCCGTGACGTTAGTGACTGCAGCTTGCTGCTGACCCTCTCCTCTGTAGTTCCTTTTCTCTGACTCAGCTTCTTGGCTCTCATGAAGGAAGCAGCTTTGGCCTAGTCAGCCTGTCTGCCATGAAGTCTTGATCTTGATGCTTCGGAAAAGCTGAAATAAACCTTTCCTTCTGGACTTGGTGGCATGTGCCTGTAACACACAGAAGGCTGAGGCAAAACAAAACTAAACAAAACAACAAAAACAAAAACACCTGCTATGAGTTTGTGATCAGTCTGGGCCACACCGTGAGCTCAAGATCAGCCTGTTACATGAAGACACCTTGTCTCAAAATAAGAAAGACAAGAATAAGAACATAAGTTTCTGAAAAGAAAAAAAAAAGAGATTATACATTTCCTTCTTTAAACTGTCAAAATGATTAAAACATAAGAGTAGTGACACCACACTGTTGCTTGAATTTTCAGTGTCTTAATTATACACAATTTTGAGCACATTTCCCTATTACTTGCTTTCTTTTCTTTTTTCTTTTTTCTTTTCTCTTTCTTTCTTTCTTTCTTTCTTTCTTTCTTTCTTTCTTTCTTTCTTCTTTCTTTTTGGCTTTTTGGATGAAGTGTCCTCTGTGGTTTTATGTCCATGTTTTTGTCCAGTTTTTCAATTTCTTGAGATTTTTCTTTTTAATTTGTGTGTTTTGGATAATATTCCTTATCACTCATATCTTTGAAAGTGTAGTTTTTTAGTCTATGATATTTCCTTTCATTTTCTTGATGGAGTCTTCCAGTGTAGCAATTTTCAATTTTAAAGAAGTCCTGCTTATCAGTTATTTCTCTGAGGGATCAATCATGCCTTTGGTATTGAGTCTAAAATGCCAGCAACAAACCCAAGGTCAAGCAGATTTTTCTTCTGTTACTTTCTAGGGTTTTTATAGTTTTTCATTTTTAAATTAAATTAATCCATTTTAGTTCAGTTTTGTGAAGGCTGTAAAATCTGTGTTTAGATTTATTTTGGATGCATTTGTCCAGTTGCTGCAAAGTCATTTGCTGGAATGGCTGTCTTTTCTCCATTTTGTTGCTCTTCTTTTATCAGTGATCAATTGAATGTATTTTTATGGGTTTGTATTTGAGTTCTCTTTTTCTGGTTTGCTCTTCTCTTTATCTACTCTTAGATCTGTACCATGTTATCTTGATTATTAAATTGATTATTACATAATAAATCTTAATATTGGGTAGTTAGTCCTTCAACTCTGTTTTTTACTGAGTAGGCAATTCTGAGTCTTAGAACTAGCCCCACAGACACAAGATTTCTTGGCTGATAAATAGAAAATATCTTACGGAATTTTGACTGAAAATACATTAACTATGTACATCAGATTTGGGAGGCCAAGTATATTGACAATATTGGATCCTCCTGAACATTAACATAGATTATCTCCTTGATATTTTTCATCCAAATTTTATAGTTTTCTCTGTAAATATTTTAAATTTCTGCCTATTTATTAAAAGTAATAAAGGTAAATGGTAATATATTTTTAATTTTATATTTGTTTTCTTTATTCCTGACATATTGGAAAACAATTTGATTTTTTTTTAACTTTCTGATTTTTTTTTAAAACTGGGGATTGAACTCACAACCTCATGCTTGCCTTGCAGGCGTGTGTGCCCCTGAGCTATATCCCCGGCAACAGTTTACTTTTAATATTAACATATATTTTATAACCATGCTGTGATAGCTAATAGTTTTAGGTGTTTCCTTTTTTTAGTGTATTATACATATGTATATTATATAACATTTGTAGGAAGTTGATTCACCCAAATAATGTGTCTTATTTCCTTTTTAATTCTTTTTCCCTTCCTCATCCCACCTCCAGTCATCTCTTGATTCCCTCTTTTTCTCATTTTTCACGTGCTTCATTTCATTTCGTATTTGTCAAAAGAAAAAGTCTTTAAAATTTTTAGGAGGGTGGTTGTGTTTTCACGTCAAAGAATACTTCATTTTTCTTCTAGTTTATATATTTTATTCTTCTAAGAAATTACTGTATGAGAAATGGTAAAACAGAAAATCTTCATGTTTTTCAGCATAAAGATGTCAGATCTCTCAACATTAAATCTGATGTTATATTCAGGTTTTTAAAAAATATTCTTTACTAATTTGAAGACGTATTTGTTTATTTCTAATTTGAACAAAACCTATCATGAAATAAGCATTGAATTTTAATAAAGTATATTTCCTCCATAAATCATAGGATCCTGTGCTTTTTAATATGTATTCATTTATTGATTAAAGGATTGAATTAATTGATTTTTGAAAGCTTAATCTCTCTTGTATACTTAAGATGAATCATACTGGGCTGTGGAACACAAATCCTTCATACATCATTGAATTTTATTTGCTAATACTTTGGTAAACATCTTTCCGTCTTGCCTTGCAAACTGAGTTCAGTGGTAAAGTACTTGTGTAGCATTAACTAAGGCTCTAGTTTCAAGTCTCAGTTCTGTAAAAAAGCTATCTTTATGAAATCAATTGATTTGCATTTGTCTTTTTGTAGTGGTTGTTTCTGATTTTGTTATTAGGGTAGTTTGACCTCAGAGAATGAATTAGGAATTCATTTCCCTGCTGCTATCTTGGACATGATAAGGGCAGATGAAATCTTTGTTTCCGGAATTGGCCTGAATATTTAAAACACAACACTGATGAATTACAAAATATTCTCTGGTTTCTGATATGTTCTCTAGTCATTTTTATATTAAAGTCAAAAATGCAAAAATGTCACAAATTCATTCCCTTTGAGAAGAAAATATAGCATTAACATTAAGTCTGTTGAATTTCAGTTACGTTCTTCAGTAGTTATGAAAGAACATAGAGAATTTTTGTAATAGGTTGGTGTGAAAAAATGATACAATTGCTAAGAAATCTGTCCTGGAAACTGTCAAACATTAAATTATTCTTCTAAAACTATGTCCCTGGAATGTATACAAGTTGTTAGATATTTTCT
The DNA here is from genome assembly GCA_004027455.1 of Hydrochoerus hydrochaeris. NCBI lineage: Eukaryota > Metazoa > Chordata > Mammalia > Rodentia > Hydrochaeridae > Hydrochoerus > Hydrochoerus hydrochaeris. The sequence continues at coordinate 271,462 of PVLA01000695.1, forward strand.
CACAAATTGAGGTCAGCTTCTCCTTGTCTTTTATAGGACAGTTACACAATTATGAATTAATAACTAGGGGACCAACTCATAATCACCAGAGGTCTGATTGGTAGCTGATGAACATTGTGAGTAATGTAATATTATTCATCTGATATTCATCTTTGGATCCGTCTTAAACATTGGATCTGGCCATTTACTGCTGTTGTTTATATCAAATTGCTAATTAACTTATATTTATGGATCTATAAAAGACTTGCAAAAATAAATTTCTTAATTTAAATTTCAGGGAATTCAGACTTTATTACCAGCTGTATTGTCAGTGAACACAAGGTACAATCTCCCTAGAATACGTACCCGAGTCAGTACAATCAATTGACACTACAGCAAACTATAGAAAAGGTGAGATTTTAATGAAAAGTTTCAGTAGATGTTGCTTCATTTTTGTACTGAGGACTAAACCCAGTGTTTTAGCTCTGCATTATATCCCCTGCCTTTTATTTATTACTTTGAAACAAGATCTTGCTAGAAAATAACTGTCCATTAGTTTTTGACCTCTCATATTCTTAAAGCTATATTTGGTTCATCCAAGTTTTTGTTATGATGATACATCAATAGAAAATGCAAGGATCAGATATCCTGCTGTCTGATTCTGTACTTCAACAGTTCAACATTTCTGAAGATTATTTGAATTGTGTAGTAAAATTCAACCTCATTGTACCTGTAGATGAATGTTTCAGGTTAGCACATATTTAATTACAATCAAAGAAAAATACAAGAATTCATATGCACTTAAAAACTATAATGTAAAAATTCTATACAATTATCATAAAGAAGATATCTAAATAACAAGTTAAACAAAATGGCAAAATAGTCTGAATACATGGACAGTAAGCCAAGCTTGAACTTCATAGGCCTATACAGGGTTTGAAAGTATGTGGAGAATTGTAATGTTTTAAACAATGAAGGACAACGTTCACTATGTACACTATCAGAGTTAGGTAAACTGTAACAAGTGTTTGGATGGTTTGCATGTGAGAAAATATTTTATAAACTTTAAAATCAATGAGTGGACATTATACAGTGATATCTTTTTCAGCATAAGAATTTTACACTGTGTGTGTGTGTGTCTGTGTTTACACATAGATATGTGGGGTTGTATCAAACTATTGCTTATTATAAATGTTACTCACTTTTCCTATGATCTGGTGCTCTTCAAATTTTTTGAATGCACATTTTTCACTCAACAAATGTTGGTTATTACGCCCTATGTTGTCTATGATTAATTCACCATTGGCAGTGTTAACACCTCTGTGCTCATAAAGATTAAATATTAGTAGAACAGCCAGTCAGGTATTCTTGTAGTAAAAAATATTTCATGGAATGGACCAAAGTGGAGGAACTCTCACATTTTTATCAAATCTGTAATCTATAACAGACAATGAAAGCTTGTGGAATGTTTCTGTGCCTTTCTGAGCTTTGTTTTTCTTCTGAAGCTCCGAATGAAAAGAAATGCTCTGAACACAGTGGATAAAAGTTTTTTAAAAACCCAACCTCTGAGATTCTGAGTGCTTTGGTCTGTGTCGGTGTTTGTGCTTCTGGTTTGCAGTAAAGAGGAACAGGAAGGCTAAATTCCTTAGGCTACATTGTACTCTAAGGTTTCATGAGTCAGTTTATGCAAACACAACAGAAAGGAATGTTTTTAAAAAGTAGAATTTTAAACCGAACATTGTTAGAAATGCTTCCTTTGAAGAAGCAAGTTTTAATACTTTGTAGTTTCCTACCTGGAATGAAAGTGTGTATATTCACATGCAAAGTCAATAAGCACACTTGAATTTCTTCCTTAGGACATGTGCCTTCTGTTCTATATGAAATGATTTGTCTATGATAAACAGGTGACACATTTGGGGCATAGCTTTTAAATTTTTCAATAAAATACTTCTGTAAATAATAGTTTAACCTTTGACAAGCTAAAATACATTCCAAAACTTTTCCTAAGTGTAAACCACACTTTGCCACTTCAGAGTGGTTTTCTTTATGCTGGCATGTCTTCACAGCATGAAAAGAATCATAGTGTACAACTTTGCCAAATAATACCCCGCCATCCATCCATAAAGAAAAAAATATTAAATACCACCCTCCCAATAGCTAGAAGGAATTGTTTGGAACTAAGAAGATTTTGAGATTTTGCTGTCAGTAGTTCTTTTCACTTTCCTTAACCTTTAAGAATCCTTCATATGTCTGACTTTAGAGAAGACTAGGGTATTTGCCTGTGTTCTGAGTGCTCTCCTGTAATTCCTACGCATTTTTAAACAGGGAAAGCTTAAAAGTTGCTATTAGGCACATTAAAACCATTAGAGTCACTAAAAAACTTATTGAAAAACTTCACCACATTAGTCATAATAGATGAGAAAGAGGTTACATTATAACGTTTCTTTCTACATTTGACTTATATTATTTAAAATAGTATCTTCTAGTCTCTCCATGCAAAAGTTCATCCTTACTATGGCTGAATGATGTTTGACTGTATATACCCCCACATTCTTAAAAATCATATTCATTGTCAGTGAGGAACTCAGATGATTTCATAACTTGGCTGTTCAATGTAGGGTAACTGTAGTTCATGACAACTAATTATATCTTTGAAAATATCTAGAGTAGAAGTGTTTGAAGTTTATAAATATATAAAAATGATAATTTTTGAAGAAATGCTAATTGTTATGATTTGATCATTATATACTATGTGCATGTATCAAATTATAGTAATGTACACCATGAATAAGTACAAATATTATATGTACATTTAGTTTTTCAAAAAATTCAGAATCTGCATTTTTCATGAAGCCTCCATTAAATTATAAGAACTAGCATTCTAATCTGTGCCCTGAATCTTTTACCAAGAAAAAGCAAGGGCATACAATTTAAGGAGAATTTTAGAAATTTGTGTATAAATGAGTGTTAGTAAATTTCCTTTTTTGTTTATAATGCCTAGGTAATGTTCTAATGCTTTTAAAACAGTTTTTCATTATCTTCCCATATGCTCAAGTCTAAAATTGCTATGTTCTTTATGCATTCATCATAATGAGAAAAGATGTGGAACATATACATGCTACATTGCTTAAGAAGTCAGTTCCTATCACTTGGAACAGCATGGGTGGAAGGGGAAATTGTTGTATAAAATGAATTAAGGCATCCACTGAAAGATAAGTGCCACATGGTCTCATTCATAGGTAAAATGTAAAAGAGTTGATTTGATGAAACTTGAAAATAGAATATTGGTTGCCACATGCTGGAGACAATAGAGGAGCAGGAGGTATGAGATAAAGTTGATCAACAAGTTAGACTAAGAGAAATAATTTATTTTACTCTACTGACCAATAGGTTAACTGCATAACAGTGATGTACTGCATATTCCAAGACAGCTAGAAAGACAGGATTTTTCATGTTTTTCACTATTAAAATGATAGATGTATGAAAAGATAGATACATTTATTCTGATTTGAATATTACACAGTGTATACATTATACCAAATCACCCAGTAGGCAATACACTGTTACATTTCATTTATCTGTTAAAAACTTAAAAAAATAAAATCAAAACTCTAAAAGTATTATATTCATTTCATGAATGAAGTAACTGTCACTTAAAAAGTTCAGATATCTTCATTTAGATCACATGTCTAACAGGAATCAGAATGTGTCATCAAATATCTTTTCTGCTCACAGTTCTCAGAATACAACACATGAAAGAGCCAGCTGGCCACTTAGTCCCTCCTTTTCCCACTCTGCAGCTGGGGAGGCTGCAGGGCCTCCGTAGATCGTCACTGAGCAGCAGTCATCAGTCTTGGAACATTCATGGGTTGGTGATCTTTTTAAAAATTTCAAGAGATTTAGAATTGCATTACTAAATTGTTGATATGAAATAAGTTCTGATGAAAATAAATCAGAAATACCAACAATACCAAGTTGTAGTTCTGATGATAATCTTCAGCTGAGATTACATGGGCCATGATCAATAAATTACTAAATATTGTTTTGTGTATAAATACTTTCTGGTACAATTTAAATTAAACTGTTATTTAACACAGACATTTCATAGAAAATTAATTAGTGTACTGTACCTTTAATGGATATTGAACATATTAGTCACAAATATGTGAATAGAAAATATTTAACAAAATTTTTCCTTCTTTCTAAAAATCTAAACTGTTTGTAACTGTGGTAAATATGGTGACTATTTCTAAAACATCATGCCGGTCTGTGTTTGGTCTCCCTGAGTGTTCCTAATCTGTTCATTTTGATATGTTTTATTGTGATGATTCATCAGCTGAAAAAACAGTTAAATAAAAATAATTTGTTTTTCTTCAAATGCAATACAAAAAATTCATCGAATTCGAACAAATGTACTAAACAACCAAATATAATCACCAAATTTACTAAATTTGTTATTCTACATTTTCTGTGAAATCCATACTGAGCTTAATTCACAGAACAACAAGTGGGGCACTGACATTAAAAAAGCCTCACAGTAGATAACCCAAGATGTCACGTGTGCATGATGATTTTTTTGAGGGGGGCACTAAATAACATGTGTTTGGTAAATGAAAATATGAGGAGGTAGTAAATCTTGTAAATTTAATCAAGTGTAGAATTCAAAATTAGTATTTATTGTGCTATCAATGCATTCAGAGAATAACTTGTTTTCTGTATGTGTTTATAGTGAGTAGAGTTTAACTAAAAGCTGGAGAGGTCAAGGCCTCACATTGCAAACACATCTTATTCTTCTGATTTAATTATTTTTACACTTCTCTTCAAAAACATTTCGTTTCTTTCAGCACTATACACACAAGCGTGCTCCCACACATCCCTGTGCATGTGTGTGTGGCCATCCTTACACTTATGATTTCATTTCTCACATCTTAATTTTTCAGATATTTGCAGTTTTTGAATTATAAAAATAACACATGGGAGCATTCACTGGTTACTGAGCCCTTACATTTCTAAAGACACTTCATGAGCCATTTTAATATTAATGTTAAATTTTTTGAATGTTCAAAACAATTTTGAAATGCTAGTTCTATCAGCTTTTTAAGTTTCAAAATCAGAAACTTGGACCTGAAGTGGTTTGAAGAAAGAACTCAACAGCACCCAGATGAAAAAGAGCATTGGACATTAAAACAGTTTCCACTTCAAAATATTTCAAATCTAGATTAACGAAATTTTCAAACTGTCTTAAAAATTTCAAGTATTTTGTACCTTTCAATATAACTTCACTATGAATATTATACCATAAGCCTCAAAAAGTTTGTCAAAAAGCAATATAGTTGGAAGCTAATTCAGTTTTGAAATGCAGAAGGCTCAGCAATTATGGTTTTCATCAACCCAGGAACCTCTAGATGCCTAATTAGATCATTAAATTTTATGTCACCTTATGCAAATAAGGAAAATGCATATATATGCAAGGACATGAAAATAATAGAAAGTAAAAAGTGACAAAATATTTTTCACATTTTATAATGAAATTAGTTCAGATTATTAATGAAATTGAATTTTAAATTTGTATGTAAAACAAAGCTGATTAAGATGAGTTGATAACTTGCCAACAAAGATTAAAATTAAATCTCAAAGTCTGTAATGTTCTCTTAAAATTCGCTCTTCCACTCAGTGTTCTGTATTTGCAAACATAATGCAGTTGGTCAGAATCATAATTCTAAAGTCCTAGAGTGCTTTGTTTAGTAGCATAGAGCCAGATAAAATTTCTATATTTTTCCAAGCATCTTAATTCAGAGATAAGCAATTAAATGATATTCCAAAGAGATTCATATAATTAGATTTATACCTTACAAAAATGTAATCCCCCTTTCTCTGGACCATTCTTCTATTCTTGTCAATGAAAAATTATTTCTGTTGATTGTCACTGGTCTTGACTTATGCATCAGCTTGACCAATGCAGCATTATACATAGCCATATGTCGCAGGCAACTCCATTAATGCAGTACACACTGTCTCTTTCCAAGTGGGCAATTCTCCTAATAGCATGATTTTTATAAAATACAGTGATTTTGATAAAACCCAAACTCAGTCATGGAAATTTAGTATACAACCACAGAAGAAAATTATTCTCCAGTACAGAACAAGTTAGATTATAGTCTTCATTGAAAAAATCTTGATAATGGTACTGTAAATATTTAGTACTGATATATATTTATAAATTAAAATTTGTAATTTATGTCAGTTAAAAAAATCTCTCAGAAACTGAGTTAAGTGTAAAATCTCTCAGAACCCAGATAGGTTCTTAGTGAAGTATTTTTTGTCTACATGCTTGTTGCTTCTATACACCAGGTATGAATATCTTGAAGTTTTTGTCTATTATTTTTATTGCTCTTTTTAATTCTATTTTGTCTTTTCTTTTTTGCGGTTTCTGAGATCAAGCCTGAGTTTTCGGGCACACTGTGTGATACGTATCCTACTACTGAGCTATAAACCCAGATTTATGGTTTTATCTCATATATTTTCCTCATTAGTTTTTTGTTTCCTTTTTGTTATGCCAAATAATAGATAAGTGAAATTAATGGTATATTCTTTAAAACATTTTCTTTGCTTTTAAAATCAAATTGGTTTTTAATTTACACCTAAAACATAAATATTATTTGAGTTTATGTAGTATCTTGCAATGCTTCATTAAATGTATACCTTGTGCATTATTTAAACAGGATAAACCTACCTATCTCCTCAAATGTTTTCTTGTAGTGAAAATATTCAAAATCCTTTCCATTTTTCCATTCAAAATCCATTTTGAAATACAAAGTGTCATCACTTGCAATCACCTTATTATGTACAAGAACATCAGAATTTAGTTATATCTGAATGCAAATTTTGCTTTGTAGAGTGAGAAAAGGATATATACATTGAAATTCCATGTTATGCAATAAAACATCATGACTTATTGGGGAAAATAACATACATATTTTAGGTATGTGATTCTTCATGATTCTCTTACATTTCTGTCATACTATCAAGGCAATGACTGCATTGCATTTGAAATATATTTTGCCAAAGATATTGCATAGTATGATGCAATCTAGTACTTAATGCACACATTTTTTAGAGCAAAGGGCAGGTTTGCATACAGATTTGAAGCTGAGATATGTTCCTTTCTACCAGTGCTATCACCCTCACTGTCTAGTTTGATCAAGATAATATCTCCATCTGGAACAAAGCTCATCACTGAAAATAAATAACAGATTTATGAACGATTTATCCTCTAACCCAGTCACTGTGTACAACTATTATCATTGGCCATTTGAGCTACATTTTGGGAACTCAGGTATAAAAATCCTGATACGATACTTTGGATCCTTCCAGTGATTTGAATAGTAAATTATTCAGAGTCTGATTCAGGAAGATACATCCTCTAATTGTATTTTTGAAATTGTGACAAACTAAAACTTAGCTTGCAAGCAGGGTAAAATATACTCTTCATAATTCTTGCCAAAGAGAATCAGTGAGAAAGGAACCATCTCTGGGCTTCTGTTACCCATGGATAAATGAGGAGGCCACTGCACTGCGGGGTACCTTATGTGTTCATAGTTCAGAAGAGGAAATGAACTGCTCTTCTGATGGACATTTCTATAAGGGAAAGACAGGCTTACACTGAAGTGGAAAATGGCATGTAAACACAGGTAAGAGCACCTCACTGAAAATATCTGCACCATCTCTGACAAGACACGTACCTGCATCAAAGCCAAAATATGCAGAGGAGCATCAGGTGTCTTTGTTTCTCTTGCACATTATGATTTGAAATTTACCTGTGCTGACTCGCTCATTTTTTTGCTGGTTTATATCATGATTTCATGGTAAAGCAACATTAATATACTCTCCTCTCAAAGGAAATTTAGCTTTTTTGTGTTTCCTTTACAACACTGCTACAATTATTACTTTTGTAGATGTCAATTGGGAAACATGAAGAATAATAGATGAAAATAATATGTTGGTAGAGAAAGATTTTTCTGAAAGACAATATAGATAAGAAAAAAATAGGGAATTAATAAGAAACTATAACAATGGTATTTAATCACAATTATATTATGTTAAACAGTGAATTTAAAATCTGAATAAATCAATAACAAGTAATTATATGAACCAATAGTTTTGAAGTGTTCTTCCATGGAAAAGTTCAGTCTCAGATAGATTTGTTCATAAATTTTATAAAATAATTGCAGAGAAAATAATAATACAGACAAGCATATCCATAATTTCAAAGAAAAAGAATTCACATCCTATCCTATGACTAGTTTCACTCTGATATGAAAGTCAAACTAAGAGAAAAATAAACATAGTTACAAAAGTTCTTAACAGAATATTACTAAAACAAACACCATAATATTTAAAAAATATATGACTTGTCCAAGAAGTATTAATCCTAGAAATATAAGGTTAGATTACTATAAGAAATTAATTAATGCGATATACCACATTAAACAACTAAAGAGAAGTTACACTGAATTTCTTAAAGGTGTTTGTGTTAATGATCAATAACTTATCAAGTACTTTTTGTGAATCCACTGAGATTCCCTAACCTGATAATTCCCTAACTTGATAAAGTTCACTTATGAAATATACTATTGACAACTGAGTATACTTATTGATATGTGATGGAATGCTACAGCTCTGGAGTATATGAAAATGATCATCTTCAGCAAGGGATGGTAATATATGGCTAATTCCAGCACTCTGGGGTCGACCCTGTCTCAAAAAAAAAAAAAATGAAAACAAAAATAGAAATACTGTGTTTGAAGTCAGGAGTTAAAAAGAAAATGATTTAAAACAAGACACATAATTTATAGGATTATTTTATAATAGTCACCCAAAAAGTCAGATGTCAAAGATTGTGGGAGATCTGTCCATGCACCAAAGACTCAAAAAATCCAAAAAAAATTTCAGCTGTGGGCCTGGGTCCCACAGCAGTATCTATACCAGCACAACTGATGACCTGCAACCCATGGCAATGTTCTCCACGAGTCGAGTGGAGATCTAGAGCCCACAACAATATCTCCTGCAAGCCTGTATCAAGGATTTGCATTGGGAAGGCCTGAAGTCTGAGGCATCTGTATTAACAGATTAAGGAATCTATACTGACACTAAGAAGCAATGCTCAAATTAAGGACCAGAGCTTCCCAGAAAATAACCACAGCCATCCCCAGTGACAGGGAGGATCAAGCTCCTCCAGCAGCCAAGTTCACATTAGGAAATCCTTCTCCAGGATGATCACCAGAAAACCATCTTCCCCTCCAGTTTTCTTTTTATGCTGTTGGCAGCAATCCTCAGGTGGATCTTCCAAACCCAGATCCACACTGAGTCTGTTCAGCTGGACGTTACAAGTTGGCAATTAGTCAATCCACCACAAGCTCAGTGCAAAGGTCCTGGGCTCAATTCCCAGTACCACTCAAAAACACACAAAAATTCACACTAAAGGATAAACATCTTCTCTTTTTCTATTGATGAGTATCAAATTTCTAGAGAATACATTCAGGGAAGAAAATATTCAGGAAATAAAAATAACATAGATTGGAAAGCAAACAGATAGAACTGTATAAAAACATTGATACCAAGGGAAGAAAATGTTAAAAAAATACACATGGTAAACACTCACGGAACTCGTAAATAGAGTAAGTAAGGTCATAGGATGTAAGATCAACATAAATGTGATTTACTTGTGTATATACTAGCAGTAAATGATGCAAAAATAAAATTAATAATATAATTCATTCACAATATCATTAAAAATAATGTTACTTAAGCATAAATGAACAAAATAAGAGGAAGACTAATACTGAAATAATCACAAAACATTACTGGAAAAACCTCCAAAATTTGGGACTTTCACTTTTCATTGTTAAAACTTAAAAATAACATAAAGGCAGAATTATCAAAATAGTGTTCCACTGATATTATTATAGATGCATAGAATATTTGAACACAGTAATGTCTAAAAATACATCCAACTGAATTCTACAACAATCTTTGACATTTTTCTTCGTGCCACACAAAAGCATTAGCTCCATGAATATGGATGGTCCTCCTTGAGAACAGTACCAAATTAGCTTTACAATCAATTAAACTCACATTTATTGGAGATTTATACAAGAGGGAAGATTGTATTGATTGCTTTTGTATTTCAAAGAATCATTCTTGAGATAAATATCACTTGGGTTTGATTTACTATCTTATTTACACAGTTGGATTCAATTTTTTGTGAAATTGTCTTAAATTTTCAGTTTTTTTATTTATCTAGTCTAACTATCAGGCTAGCAATGACCTCATAAAGTAATTTTGGAAGTGTTGCTTCCCACTTTATTCTATAAAAGTGCTCCTGAAGAGTTGATATGATTTTCCCCCTTATTTGTTGAATTCACTAAGAAGCCATCCAGAGATGGAGGTCTCTATTGGAATGCTGACAGTCTCATATTCATATTGGTAGAAGACTGGTAATATTTTCTAGTTTTGCATGAGTCAATTGTCATAATCTGTTTTTTCTGGTACATTTAAATTATTTTTAAATCTATGGACAGAAATTTGTTCACAATAATCTGTTATTAGATTCCAGTGTCTGTAGTACTGGTAGAGATCTCACTGATTCCCCTTCCTGATATTGGTAATTTGTTACTGCTTCCCTTTTCTTGGTCAGTCTGTGTAGATTAATATTCTATTTCTTTAAAAAAGCACTCTTGGAATTCATGCTTGTTATGGTTTATTTTTTCCCATTTTGGTTGTTTTTTTCTTTACTTTTATATTTATTTGTCCTTTTATAGCATCTAAATAGCTACAAATATATCATGAGTTTGTAACTTTATAGCTAAAAATATTACATCTCAAATACCCTTAAATGTTATACATATAAATATTAATCAGGGTTCTCTATAGAGACAGAGATGAATTAATAGATTCATAAGTAAAATTATAAATCATAGATAGGTAGTAGATGGATAGAATAGATTTTTAACTAGATTTGGCTTATAAAATTAGGGATCCCATGAAGACCCATGACAACTGATCTGCAAGCTAGAAATATAAGAAAAGTTATAATTTGTATGAGGTCAGAGACCTGAAAACCAGGGATCCTTTGTATTTCTGAGTCCAAAGCAAAAGTCTTGAAAATTGTGTTGGCAAGGAGAGAGTCAACACTGAAAGTCCTCCTTGGTGTAAACCTTGAATGCATATGGCAGTGTTGTAATCAGGGTCTGTAAAGGAATAGATTTAATAGAGGGCACACAATTTATAGGATTATTTTTCAATATTCACCCAAAAAGTCAAATGCAGAAGAGTCCAAGAGATCTATCAACACACTAGAAACACAAAAATCCAGCTAAGAGTCTGGATTCCATGGTGAGTATCACACAAGTCCAACTGGAGGCCTAAAGTCCACAACAATGTCTCATGCAAGTCTGTATCAAAGATCTTCACTGGGAAGACCCAGAGGTCAGTGATGGAAGCTAGAAACTGCACCAGTAGGGTGAAGGATCTGTGCAGTAGGCTGAGAGATCTTCCCTGGAGCCAGAAAGCCACACTCAAAGTGAAGACCAGGGGTCTCTTGAAGAGAAACACAGCCATCCCCCGTGACTCAAGGAACTAAGACCCTCATATGATGAGACAGCTAAGCACAAATAAGGAAAACCACCAGGACAAGCTTGTCCAGGAGAATCAACAACACACCATCTTGCCCTCCAGGTCTTACCCTCTAGTTCTTTTTTGATGCTTTTGGAAACAATCCTCAGGTAGGCTTTCCACGCCCAGCACCATGATAATTCAGTTCAGCTGGGTGTTGCAAGCTGACCATTGGTTAATCTACCACAGACACCAAGACAAGAGAATCAGGAAGACTCCTATCTGAAAGTAGAAAAAACTAGGTCTCCTACGTCAAGAAAAGTGAGAGAGAGAGATTACTGTTCCTCCATCATCATAGTGTGTTTTGTTCCACAATAGATTGGATGGTGTTGCCCACACTAGTACCACACTGTTGACATTAGTAGTGAGCATTACTGTACTAAATCCCAATCAATTCTACAAACACTCTCACAGATTCATCCATAACAAGTTTTGACTATTTATGTTAACATACAATTCGGTGGACACATAAAATTAACCATTACAGTATTCTGAAAATTTGTTCTCAGAGGACAGAAGTTTTAGTATCCTCATGTCCACTTAATAAAGGAAGAAATGACACATAGGTAATTTGAGTGACTTAACCATGTTCAGTGAGTTAGGAAGTGGCAGAGCTCACGGATGAACCCAAGAAATTTAACACTAGAATTCATGATGTAGTCACTGTGTTGACTGATTACACATGTTTTCATCTCAGATCCCCTTCATAGTTTATCCTCAAAGAATATTTGTTTTCATAACATTATGTTTTTAGAAACTACACTTGATAGTTTAAGTGATACAATGTTAAGTCACTTAAAAACAACAGTAATCAATATATTAAAAGAAATACTATTTATTAAATACAATACTGAATTCCCAATTAAGGTAATTACAAAAGTGGTAATTTTTACACACTTAAAAATTTGTGTAGTCTCTGGCTTATTAGAATACAGTGGGGCACTCATATATTCTTTTGTTTAATCTGTTATGATACATTGGTTGAAGAATGGAAAAGAAATCTATGTATCTATATCTATATATCTATATAGCTTGAAAGTGAATATTTGTGTACCTTGCCTTTTATAATAATAACAAAAGTTGGGCATCAGTAATTCCTTAAAGATTTATAATATCAAATCATATTTATAAAACCACTGTACTTATTATCTTTAATTTGTCTGTTTCATGCTAAAATGAAAATTTTGCTCACATTGTATCTCTGGCATTATATAGTGGTCATGCTAATTGGAGAATATGGGATTATTTTTATGTACTATATATTCAAAGGGAATTAGAGTAAAAAAAAAAACTCCTGAAAAATCAATGATCTACCCAAGTTTCCTTTGATTATATTTGAAAACTACTGAAATATGATATGCTATTTATCACAAATTTATCTCAGTGTATGATTTCTGCATACATTCTTCTACATGACTAATACATATATGACTGAATGCACCAAAAACAAACAACAACAGTTATTTCTTCAGGGTAAAGTAAGAGGAAAATTGGAGAATTGGATAACAGGAATAAAAGATATGTTTTGATTCTTTAAAATTTCTCAGTAGATGGAAATACTAGTTTCAAAAGTTAATATATATGTATGCATAGATACATAAATATATGCAAATGTGTAATTGACTAGTGAATAATTCAAAAGTAAGAATCTTAACAGAATACAGTGACAAAACAATCATATATAGAACAGATAATTTATGACTTTATGAAAGCCTGGACAACTGGAGCTAGTGAAAATGTAAAAGTAGAAACACATGCTAAGATCTTCTTTAATCATAAGCAGATGTTATTAATAGTGATTTTCTTCATGTTCTTATGTTTTAAAAGAGAAAAATAAACTTCATCCCAGTAGCAATTTTTCTACAAGAGAAAAATATACTTTATGTCTGTACTGATCTGTTTAAAATTAATTTGATACTTACATTATACTGTCAATGGTTTTTCTTTTTAAATGTATCCCACTAAGGACTGATCAGACCCTTGAATATCTACAGGCAGTACAAAAAGAAATAAAGACACAGAGATAAATTTTAGGGTAAAATGAGGACCAGAAAGAGTTCAACTCTAGAGCACTGGCTCAGTTACCTCTGTGGTTGATTCATTTTTATTGACTACCAATAAGCACAGGGGAAAGTCAGCAAGCATTCCATGAAACAGTAACTTCAGAAAATGAGTGGATAAAGATTAAATTAATGAGAAAACAGGTTTTCTCTAAACACAAATGCCTATATTTTGACAACTGTTCTCAGCCTATACTATCTTGCCTCAGGTGTGCTGGCTATTAGTTTCCTTCCATAGCCAGGGAGAATGTGGTCAGGTCAGTTCAACCTGACCTCAGGACTGCAAGGTCTTAAGTCACATAGTTAATCTCCTTAATCTATTGCATAGCCTGGTCCCCAACAGTTCCTTTATTTTATTTTTGTTTCATATCAGTTGAAACAGTGTGGCTTGAGGATGAATGGCTTCTCGGTGCTGTCGGGTTTGATTTTTCCTGCTGCAGTTATAGCCAATGATGACCATCAGGGCAATAAACACATTTTGGAGTTATGCAGGAGGCCATCACTAGTCTTTTAGCCTCCTGGATTGTCTTCTTCTCTTGAACTCACCTCATAGATTTTGCCATTTGTGTGGTTCTCTGTGGCTGTGGTGTTTCTTATCTGTTAATACACAAGCACACTGTTGTCCTCCTATTTTAACTGTACTGGACCATCCTACTTTCCTGTTTTGATGTCTTCAACAGCTCTTGAGCCCTAGGCATGCACATTGACTTGTCCTTTTGCTACTGAAGTTCTGACAGAATGTATTTCTTCTGCAAATTTCTTAAAATTTTTTAGGCAATGGTAACAAGATCTAATTGTGACTTTGGAGGTAAACATACCTCTTTTTATTTTCGTAATTGTGGTTTTAAGGAGAGATGTAAATGCTCTACTTTGCTTGTCCCTGAATATTGTAGGGAGTTCCTGTAGCATATTTAATATGCCGAAGTTTCAAGAAAGAGGAAAAGGATAAGAGGATAAGGACAAGGGCCCATTATCAGTTTTAGTGTACGAAGGATGCTCATAGTAGCAAATGCAGACAAACAATGCTTTTGAAAATATTCCACCTTTCCACCCCTAGGCAGGTGGCATGATTAATGTGAGAATAAGCAACTACAGAGACATGAACATATTGTAACCAAAGGATGCAATATGAGTAACATTCATTTGCTAAATTTAAGCCACCAATGAATTGGCCTGTTCATTATCATATGCTAAATATTCCAGCAAATTAGAATGGGACCTCATAGGTCCAATATAAAAAGTGGAAGAGTGATTTTGAATTGACCTTGGCAAATGGAAACACAGTATTGCAACAGGAGCAGTGAATTCGTCTATTATAATTTCATCATGATATCAAGCACTTTGAAATATAAAGTATAGCGATATTTTTATTTCTATCAGCCATGGTTGTTTTAGTAGCTGTGTCCCTGGAGACTATTAACAAACAACAGTTACGTTGTGTATAGGAAAACTTAAGGTCAAGAACCGCACATAATATTTTATCATGACAGTCGTGAGTTTATTTTTGCAAAACACTTAAGTGCCTACTTGTGTATAAAATAAACATTTAGTCAATTATCTCTACTACATAAAGAAGCTATCACCTGATTTGTTATCCTTTAATGGGATATCACTGATGAAGTCAGGGAAATTTTCTGGACTGCTCAGATTGAGCAGACTGAGAAACTTCAAGTGCAGTAACAAATATCACTTAAGGCTATTTTATTAACTGCCATCTGACCGACAGTCTTAAGTTGGTTTCACATATACCTTTTGCCACAAGTAGCTGGAGCGCCAGATAAAGGTATGTATCCAAATTTTTCCATTAAGTTTTTATTTAAAAAGAAAAAAAGAAGTCAGAAAAGAAAAACAAACATCAAAAGAGAAAACAGCAAACCCAAAACAATAACAATATAGGCTTTCAAAACAGAGTAAAGAAATTTAGCAATGGTTGTTATATTACACATTATTATCATTTTAAAGAAAGAAAAGAAAATTTAAAAAAATAGAACAACAGAAAAAAGGTATAACAATACAGAATTCAAGGGCTGGTGATTTAGCTCAGTGGCTTAATGCCTGCCTTGCCAGCCAAGGTCATGAGTTTGATCCCTGGTACCAAAAAAAAAAAACAAAAAAAAAACAGAATTCAAAAAAATTAACATCATAACATCACTAGTTGATACTTTACACATTGTCATATTGAAAATAGTTGCCAAAGTCACAAAATCAAAGCAAAAAAGTGGCTAGAAACTCAAACATTGATAGTACAAACCCTTCTGTTCAATGATCCAACAGAAATTCAGTAATATGACCATCTATCTTATTCACTATACGTACTGTGACACCCTTTAGAGAACTTTCCTTCATTTCACTTTTACAATACGTATTATACTTTTTGGATCCCATTACTCTGTCAGTTTTTATTATTTTTTACACTAGATAGACATTGTGATATTTGCTAATACGAGTCTTGTTTATTTCACTTATGAGGATAGTCTCAGGTTGCCTCAATTTACCTATAAACACCTAAAGATCATTCTTTATATAGCTAAGGGGTATTCCATTTTATAAAAAAAAAAACACTTTTTTTCATTCACTCTGTGGTTGATGGGCATTTGTTTGTTTCCAAGCTTTAGCTATTACAAATTGTGCTGCTATGAACATGGGCATACATATATCACTGTGACAAGGCCTTTTCAATTTTGGGGGGAAAATACCCAGGAGGGGAATAGCTGGATTGAATGGGACTTTCAATCCTAGTTTTTTGAGGAATCTCTATACTGGTTTCTACAGGGGTTGCAACAGTCTGCCCTTCAACCAACTGTAGAGAAGTGTTTCTTTTTCCAACAGCCTCGCCAAATATTTGTTATCAGTTGTTTTCTCTATGGTGGCCATTCTTTCCAGGGTGAGATGAAATCTCAACGCTGTTTTAATTTGCATTTCTCGAATGACCAGTGATGGTGAACATTTCTTCATGTATTTATTTGCCATTTCTATATCTTCATCTGAGAAATGTGTGTTCATCTCAGATGCCGATTTTTGGAGAGGGTCTTTGAATTTGGGAAGGACTTGACATTTTGCAATTCTTTATATGTTCTGAATATAAGTCTTTTGTCTGAGGGACTGTTGGCTAAAATTCTTTCCTATTCTGTGGGTTTTCTTTTCACTTTGTGGGTGATTTCTTTTGAAGTGCAAAAACTTTTTAGTAATATTATATCCCAGTTATTGAGTCTTTGAAGTGTTTCCTGTGTGCTTTGCATTTTATTCATGAATTCTCTCCCTACAGTTATGTCTCCAAGATTTCTACCTACTTTGTCCTCCAGTAGATTTAGTGTTTCTGTTTTAATATTTAGATCCTTGATTAATTTTGACTTTAGTTCAGTGCATGGTGATAAGCAGGGATTTAGTTTCAGTCTTCAGCATATTTTTTCGACACCATTTATTAGAGAGGCTATCCTTCTTCCAGTGAACATGTTTAGCCACTTTGTCAAATATCAGGTGGCTGAGTGTCTTTGTAGTAGTGTTTGTATCTTCTAATTTGTTCCATTGATCCTCAGGTCTATTTCTTTGCCAGTACCATACTGATTTTATTACTGTGGCTTTGTAGTATAGTTTCAAGTCAGGAAATGAGCTGCCTCCTGTCTTGCCTTTGTTGCCCAGAACTGCCTTTGCTAATCTAGGTTTCTTCTGCTTCCACATGAATTTTAGGAATATTTTCTCTCAATCTCTAAGGTATGTTAATGGTATTTTGATTAAATCTGTATATCAGATTAAATCTGTATAACAGTTTTGAGAGTATGGCCATTTTCACAATGTTGGTTCTTCCTAACCAAGAACAAGCAATATCCTTCCATTTTCTAATATCCTCTCCAATCTCCTTTTTTAGAGTAGTGTAATTTTCAGCATATACATCTTTTACATTCTTCGTTAGGTTGATTCCTAAATATTTCAATTTTTTAGATGCAATTGTGAAAGGCGATATTTCCATAATTTCTCTCTCAGTGGGTTTTTTGTGTACAGGAATGCTATTGTTTGCTTGTTTGTTTGTTTGTTTTTTGTCTTTTTGAGACAGGTCTTGCTGTGCAGTTCAGCCTTGCCTTGAGTTCACTTTGTAGACCAGGCTGTTCTCAAACTCGAAATGATCCTTCTGTCTCAGCCTCCCAAGTGCTGGGATTACATGAGTGAGTCACCATGTCCCACTAGTGAGATTAACTTTGGAGCACTGACTTTGTATCCAGCTATGCTGCAGAATTTGTTTATTACCTCTAATAATCTTTTAATGGACTTTTTGAGTATTCTATGCAGAGGGTCATGTCATCTGCAAATGATGATAATTTAACTTCTTCTTTTCCTATCTTTATTCATTTTATTTCTTCCACTTGTCCGACTACTCTGGCTAGTATTTATAGAACTATATTGCATAGGAGTGGTGATAGTGGACATCCTTGTCTTGTTCCTGATTTTAGAGTGAAAGATTTCAGTTTTTGTTCATTTAGTATAATGTTAGCTGTTGATTTGTCATAAATGGCCTTTATGAGATTGAGGTACATACCATCTATTCCAAGTTTATGTATGGTATTTATCAAGAACAGGTTTTGGAGTTTATCAAAAGCTTCCTCTGCATCTATTGAGGTGATCTTGTGATTTTTATTTTTGGCTCTGTTGATGTGGTATGTTACATTTATTGATTTGTGTATGTTGAGCCATCCCTAATTACCTGGAATAAATTCCACTTGGTCGTGTTGTATAATCTTCTTGATGATTTGCTGCATTCTATTTTCCAGTATTTTATTGAGAATATTTGCATTAATATTCATTATTTAGATTGATCTATAGTTCTCCTTTTGGTAAGGTCTTTCTCTGGTTTTGGTATCAGAGTGATACTTGCCTCCAAGAATGAGTTAGGGAGGACTGCTTCTCTTTCAATTTCATTGAAGATTTTAAGAAGTATTGGCATTAAATCTTCTGTAAATTTCTTGTGGAATTCAGCCATGAAAGCATCAGATTGTTGTTAAGTATTTAATTACATTTTCAATTTCAATAGCTGATACTGGATTATTCAAAATTGCTATCACTTCTTGGTTGAGCTTTGGTAGTTCCTCTATTCATCTAGAAATCTGTCCATTTCCTCTGTGTTTTCCACTCTATGTGAGTAGAGATTTTCAAAGTAGGTATTCATGATCTTTTGTATTTCCATGGGATCTGCAGTAATTTCCCTTTTTTTCAGTCCTTATTGTGTGAGTTTGGGTTTTTTTCTTTCTTTTTCTTGATGAAGTCAGCTAGAGCTTTGTCAATTTAGTTTATTCTTCAAAAAACCAGCTCTTTGAATCATTAATTCTTTGTATTTTTTTAGGTTCAATTGCATTAATTTATGCTCTGATTTTTACAATTTCCTCTCTTCTATGAACTTTGGGTTTTGCCTCTCTTCTTTTTCTAGAAGCTTGAGATGAAGCATTAGGTTGTTTATTTGTGCTGATTCTGTTTTATTGTTATGACAATTTATTGCTATATATTTCCCTCATAAGACCACTTTCATTGCATCCCACAGATTACAGTATGTTCTTTCCATATTTTCATTGAATTGTAGGTATTGCTTTATTTCTTCTTTAATTTCATCTGTAGCCCAGTGGTTGTTCAAAAGTTTGTTATTTAATTTCCATGTATTTATTCAGGTTTTGCAATTTCTTTGGCCATTAATTTCCAATTTCAGTGTGCTATGGTCAGATATTATGCATGGGATAATATCAATACTTTTGCATTTATTTAAGAATGCTTTATGGGATGATATATGGTCTATTTTGGAGAATGTCCCATGCATACCTGAGAAGAATGTGTATGCCAATGCAGTCAGGTGGAACATTGTCACTATTTGCAGATGACATGATACTATCTATATAGAAGACCCAAAAATCTCCATCTACTAAGTCCATTTGCTCACAGGTATGATTCATTTCTATTATTTCATTGCTGACTTTTTGTCTAACTGATCTATCTCTTTGTGACAATGGGATGTTAAGGTCCCTTGTTATAACTGTGTTCTTGTGTATTTGGTTTTTCATGTCCATTAGTATTTGTCTTACAGAGTTGGGTGCTCCTGTATTTGATTCATATATATTTATAATTGTTGGTTCTTCCTCTTGAATCTTTCCACTAATGAGTATGTAGTGACCTTCTTTATGTCTTTTAACCATTTTAGGTTTGAAGTTCACATTGTCTGCAAATGGAATAGCTACCCCTGCTTTGTTCTGGGTTTATGTTGCATGGAATACTGTTTTCCATCCTTTGACTTTTAATCTATAATTTTCCTTTTGGGTCAGATGTGATTCTTGTATATATAGAATATTGTGGGATCATGTTTCTTGATCCATTCTGTCAACCTATATCTTTTGATACATGAATTGAGGCCATTTACATTTATACCTTTTGATAAAGTCCAACACATGTTCATGATAAATACCATACATAAACTAGGAATATCCCGTGTCTACCTCAGTCTCATAAAGGCCATGACAAACTAACAGCCAACATTATACTAAATGGACAAAAACTGAAGTCTTTCACTTTAAAATCAGGAACAAGATAAGGAACTATCACCACTCCTATTCAATATAGTTCTGGAAACACTAGCCAGGGCAATCAGACAAGAGAGAGAAATAAAAGGCATAAAGATAGGAAAGGAAGAACTTAAATTATCACTGTTTGCAGATGACATTATACTCCATACAGAAGACTGAAAAAAATGCCATTAAAATACTAGAGGTAATAAACAAGTTCAGCAGTGTAGCTGATACAAAGTAAATGCTCAAAAGGCAATAGTACTCCTAAACAAAAACAAAAAACTCAATGACAGAGAAACTATGGGAATATCACCTTTCACAATAGCATCTAAAAAACGAAATATTTAGGATTCAACCTAACCATGAAAGATGCATATGCTGAAAATTATACTACTCTAAAAAAGGAGATTGAAGAGGATATTAGAAGATGGAAGGATATTCCTTGCTCTTGGCTAGGAAGAATGAACATTGTGAAAATGGCCATACTCCTAAAAGTATTATACTGATTTAATGCAATACCAATCAAAATACCAATAACATACCTTATAGATCTAAAGAAAACATCTAAAATTCATGTGGAAGCAGAAGAAACCTAGAATAGCAAAGGTGATTCTGGGCAACAAAGGCTCAGCAGGAGGTATCTGAATTCCTGATTTGAAACTATACTACAAAGCTATGGTGATAAAATCAACATGGTACTAGCAAAGAAATAGACCTGAGGATCAATCAGATTAGAAGATGCAAGCACAACTACAAAGATACTCAGCCATCTGATATTTGACAAAGGGGCTAAATGTTCACTGGAAGAAGGACAGCTTCTTTAATAAATGGTGTTGGAAAAAAGGCTCTCCACATGCCGAACACTGAAACTCTACCTATGACTATTACCATGCACTCAAATAAAGTCAAAATGGATCAAAGATCTAAATATTAAAGCAGAAACACCAAATCTACTAGAAGACAAATAGGTAGAAATCTTGGAGACATAGGGGTAGGCAAAGAATTCATGAATAAAATGCAAAGCACACAGGAAGCATTTCAAAGAACAACTGGGATCACCTAATATTGAAAATTTTTTGCACTTCAAAAGAAATCACCCACAAAGTGAAAAGAAAACCCACAGAATGGGAAAGAATTTTAGCCAGCAACCCCTCAGACAAAGGACTTATATCCAGAACATATAAAGAACTGGAAAATATCAAGCCCCTCAAATTCAAAGACCCTCTCCAAAAATGGGCATCTGAGATGAATACACATTTCTCAGATGAAGATATACAAATGGCAAATAAATATATGGAGAAATGTTCACCATCACTGGTCATTTGAGAAATGCAAATTAAAATATCATTGAGATTTCATCTCACTCTAGAAAGAATAGCTACCATCAAGAAATCAACTGATAACAAATGTTGGTGAGGCTGTGGGAAAAATGGAACACTAATCCACTGTTGGTGTGAGTGTAGACTGGTGCAGCCACTATGGAAATCACTATGGAGATTTCTCAGCAGACTAGGATTGGAAATTCCATTCAATCCAGCTATTCCCCTCCTGGGTATTTTCCCAGTAGAACTGAAAAGTTCATATCACAGTGATATATGCACACCCATGTTCATAGCAGCTTAATTTGTAATAGCTAAATCTTGGAAACAACCCAAATTCCCATCAATCGCAGAGTGGATGAAAACAATGTAGAATTTTATAGAGTGGAATATTACTCAGCTATAAAAAGGATAATCTTAAGACATTTATAGGTAAATGGAGGCAACCTGAGACTATCCTCATAAGTGAAGTAAATAAGAATCATATTTATAAATATCACATTATATCTCTAGTGAAAGAAGTAATAGGAACTGTAAGAGTAATAAGACCCCAAATGTGTACTTGCTATTGTAAAAAAGAGAGGGAAAGAAAGTGCTTTAAAGGATATAAGTGCATGTATGTTGTATAAGTGTGTAAGATAGATGATCGTATTACTAAGTTTTTGTTAGATCATTGAACAGCACTATTTGCACTCTCACTGTTTCAATGTCTACTTTTTATATTGTAATTTTGTAACTTGAACAACTATTTCTAAGATGACAATGTGTAATATATCAACTAATGATTTCTTAGTGGTTAATTTATTTGAAATTCTGTTTTATTTCTACCCTTTTTTCTGTTTTGCTTTTTTTCTCTTTAAATAATATATAGAAAAAGAAAATTTATTTTGATGAAAACCAATATAAACATATTACAATAGTATGTTTAGTACCATTTACTGGGCTGTGTCTCTCATAATTTTATGGACATTATGGGGTCCTACTAGTAAACAAAGACTACAAGAATAGATTTACAGGCAGCTACTCCTTTCTTCACTATGTAGCGTCCTGTCCAACAAATTCTTTAAGCATAAGAGTTTCCCATTTAAATATGTTAAGAAATAATTTATAACCTATGAGAACCATATTTTGCAATTCACACATTATCCTTGACCAATTACCCCAGTTATTGTAAAAAGACAAAAAAATGCCTTGCAGTTGCAAAACTAGTCTTGAAATGATTTTGGTCAGCTGGCAACCTTGGTGGAAGTATAGCCTTAACTCCTGTGAGCTTTAACTCTAAGCCAATTTAAATTACAGACGAAATCCAAACAAGACAAAAAGAAAAAAAAAGTTGAACTCAAACCAAACAGCTGTAAGTATGGTAACCAATTATAGATTGGACAGACAGACAGGGAAACACACATGAAAAAAATTTGTTCATAAATCCAGAGTGCACTCAGATGTATTTGCCCATGTTGAATTATAATAACTCTTCTACAGTTTTTAAGTTTGAAGCTATAAATAAACTAGTAAGAACTTTTGTACATCAATTCATGGAGCTCTCTTTTTAAGAAATAGAAGGAATAAAAACCTTTCATTCATAATCAATATGCAATATTTTCATATATATATATATATATATAGAGAGAGAGAGAGAGAGAGAGTGTGTGTGCTTAAAAATTTTGGCAATTCTGTGTCCTCTTTTATTTAGCCTTGAGCTCAGTCATCTTTTGTATTCATATACAGAGCTCCTAAAATGGGCTCTAAAATTTCCAGTGTAAAGGGTCTCTATACTCAAGTGCTTTACGTATATGATCATCCATCATATTTTGCTTAAGTAAAAGAATGCAAAACAAATCCATCGATGAAGTTAATTTGCATTAATCAATAAAATTTGCCATACAAATTTTTTTGTCTTTTTGAGACAGGGTGTCATTGTGCAGTTCAGGCTGGCCTTGAACTAATTTTGTAACCCCTGCTGGCAATGAATTCACAGGGATCCTCCTGTCTCAGTCTCCCAACTATTTGAATTATATATGGCATCACAAATGGCATGTTGTATAAAATTAAAATAACTTAGATGTGGCAATTTATTAAGATAAAAAGCTACAGTATTACATGGAAAATGTATATATGATTCCCCATATGCACTCTTTTTTTTGCCTTCACCTGTTTTTAATAAAAAATTATATATATATATATATATATATATATATATATATATATGTGTGTGTGTGTGTGTGTATATATGTGTGTGTGTATATATATGTATATATATATATATATATATGAAAAAGAAGTGATATGAATTGCAAAGACTTGTCATCACCTTGATATGGATGTTCAATTTGGAATGAGGGCACCTTATTTGAAGCAGAAATAAAATTTTAGAAGTTTCTATATATAGGAACAGTAACAATAAAAACATAGCTAAGACTGTCTCTGAATGAAAAAATGTAACTCAACAAATTTCCTTTTTGTTACTAACTCCATTACTCAAGAGGCTACTGGTGTATTTATAAAACATTTCTAATTGCATTAAAAGGTTTTCCTTCTTAAGGAAACACTAAAGTTTTTAAAACTATAGATGAATATTTTTTCTACTTTGGCTTTAATTAACTATTACAAGAGATGTATATGTTTTCATATTTTAAGAAAAAGTTTGAGAATATGAACCTAAGTAATACACATTTAAATTAAAACCATCAATGAGTCAAAATAAAATAATAAAATAGAAATATCTATAATTGCTAGCCAAACAATTGCTAGCCAGGTTTTCATTTGTTTGTGCTGTTTTCAATCAAAGTCAGCGTGAACATACAATGGCATTCTGTTAGGTTCTTGTTTCTGACCTACTTTGTCTACAGGCTTCCAGGACTTCCAGGACAGTTGCCTAATGAGAGTGGCCAGTCCCCTGGGAAGCCCCTCAGGGAAACTTAACAAGAAAGAGAAGGTTCCTTCCAAATTAACAGCGAAATGTGCTAATAACCAATCATCTTGGGGGAAAAAGTTTGAGAATCGTAGCACAAATACAAAGTATATAAATCTGGGATTAAAGATGATAGCCAGGTTCAAATTACCTCAAACTTTTCTCTTTAGTCTCACCGGCAATATACATGGTAGGCTGATATAGCGTGGTTAGGAAAGACATTGTTCATGGAGGTTATTGATAAACTTTTTTGAAAAATAAATATGTAAATCATGATATGAAGTTCCATGAAGAAAATAAAATAAACACTAGGATTTCTCTTTTGAGAAAATGGTATTTTATACATAATTTGAAGAGTTATTTGAATGTATCTTACTTTCTTAGTTAAATATAAAATTACTTCTTATTATAGTATCTATTTTTTTAACCACTAATATGATGAAACACTAATTTTCTAAAATATTTAAAAATACAAATAAGATTAAATCTCTGGGAAAGACATAGGTATTGCTGAATCTTTGTAGTTCTTAAATCAGTAGATTTTTAGTATGAAAATCATCTTAGTTGATGTAAGACCAAAACACTCTTAGTAACAGAAGAGAGGAAATAGAGGAAAATGTTTATTACTCTTTAATGATCTTTAAAGATACCTATAACTTTCATCTTATGCCTTGGATAATTTTTGTTCAGTTCTTTCATAATTGTTTTGTTTTTAACCTTTTGTGTGAAAGGTTATTTTCTTTTGCATTCTTATACCCAAAGTATACAGTCACACTCATATTCCATCCTTCATGGATGACTGTTGTTTAGTGCTAAGTGACAAAATAGCCCAACGATCTACATCTTGTACAAATTTGAGATTACTTTCTTTTTCATTGAATAAGAAAAGATGTATTTACTTTGGCTCTGAGTTAATATCTTTATGAGGCATAAACAATTTACCTTTTATCCAGATTTCTATTCCACTAACTTCCTTGTATATTTTTAATGGAGTCACTTTTAGTTGCCAAAAATTTCTTTCACTTTCATATGCATCCCTATGCTCAATAGGGAGAGAGATCAGGACAGTGTTTAAGTACTACTAAGCAATTAATTTATTCTTTTATGATAATACCTGCTGGAAGTCTCATCCAATGCCACTTCTTGACATGTGATTCAGTTAAAATTATTGAATCATTCATTTTGATTTTTAGGAACAAGTCATGGTGAAAATGTAGTCAGTTAACCTAAAAATATTGTCTACTAAATTAAATGTAAATTCTGTTAGAAAGTGAAGTAGAGAAACATTGACTAGGACTCTGTTGTTGTATACACTCACCCAGTTTAGGAGTGAAATATTGCTTGGGGTATATTGTATTAAATTATTTCTTTTTGCTTTGCCACCAATGCTGTATCAGTGCATGACAAACTTATTCTTTCTAGTTCCTCTCTTTGTCTAACATCCTTCTTAGGAAATAGGAAACAATTTAGAAATACACAGTGAAAGTGTATGCAAATGTGCATGCGTGCATGCATGTATACTCACTAAGGGCCTAGCTGTTCACCAGAATATATTGATACTGATTGTTAAGTAGAAACTACATTAGATAAGACTGTATAGAAGCTTTGTTGAAAACACAGATGAAAAGAAAAATCTTTTTTAAAAGCAAATTATTAAAGCATTGCTTTGAATTTCTTTTAAGAAAAGTAAGATATATTCAAAGCTATTACCATTGTCTTGTAGTGTATTTCATGATCAAGCCAAACCCCAATGACAATATTAAAAATGAGTCAGTTTATATGGAACCAGACTAAAAGTAACTAGTTTTCCAGGATAATTTATGCAGATAATGAAATATGAGTAAAAAAGGATACATGAGAAAGTACGTACTTAAATAACTTATTTTAGTAAATTGGATTTTATTGTATACCTTTGGCTTTTTCAACTAATTTAATTGAAGAAAATTAGACTAGCTCTTTATGTTTAAGTAAAATTTGAGAAAATTATTTTCACTAGAGTTTATAGTCAATTGACATAATTATGCAATCAGAGAAATAAAATAACTATGACTTTTTGTGTATATTTGCAAGTGTGTATGTCTATGGCCACATCATAAATACAAACTATTTATTCCTACCAACAAACCCTTTGACAAATATTATTATTTTGATTTTATAAGTAGGAAAACTGAAATTCAGAAAAATGTAGTAAACTCCTCAGATATCCAAAGTTGATTAGCAGAACATTTAATATATTTCATCAGAATTGCAAAAGATCTAAAAAGATGGTTTGTAATGTATTACCCATTCTACACATAGTTTTCTGACTAGTACTTATCTTAGGGGATTTGAAGTTGCAGGATATAATGATTTTCATGTAATTATCTGCCTTGGCTAACTATTGGGCAGGCAAATATTTTCATAAGACCATTAGCTTGTGAAATGTGTTTTGTGTGCATGTGTGTGTGTTTGAAGAATAGCAAAATGTATTAGAGAAAATGAATGAGGAACAGGAATGGGGGAATAGGGAATAAAAATAGCTCCTGAGAGACAGGAGGGAAGGGTCCCATGTGGGTGGCCAATGAGCCTAACTCTCAAAGGAAGACTATAGAGCCAAATCATGAAGCAGGTACAACATGGGTCAAAATTATGATTAACCAATAATATAGTAAGTGTTGCCACTTAGGTAATATTTGTTCAATTGTAGCAAATGTATATGGGTGATATCATTAACCTTGGCTGGTATTCTGTAGTCTTAATCTTGTCCTTAGTTTTAGTAGTCTTAGTCTTAGTAGTCTTGGTTTTAGCTTTAGATTTAGTCTTGGTAGGAAGGAGACGATGGCCCTCTCCTACTGAGATAATGGGAAATCTCAAAAGAGTGATACAAACAATTCCAAGCCTATGTTCATCCCATAGGGAAGTATGTGAAACTCTCTGTTGTGATTTTAATTTTCAGAGGCACAGAACTGCTGCATTTAAATTTCCAGCCACAGAACTGCTGCATTCTCACCTCCTGTATTGACTCCCACTAGGGCCCAGCCTACTATATTTCTACCTAATTTAGGTATCTATCATATTTACTCTATGAAAAAGTATCTCAAAGTATGTTTCAGGGAGGATGGGCATAATTTCCATCTAGCTGCTTTGACCTGGTAAAGGTCAGTGAAGGGAAAACCACAATCAATCACCTTTTCTAGATAATTAATCTAATGGGTCTCAAATAAAGCTCATCTTGTAGTTTAGTAGTTATGAACTCTTTACAAAGCTCATCTGGTGGATCTAAGAAAAGGAATCTGACACATTAGTTGTTGATTCCATCTTCATGATCACTTGGAGTTAAAACATGGTTTTTAATTTTTGTCCAAATTATTCATAAGAAGCTCTATCTTATAATTTGAAGACTTCTGTATATCTGTGTAATTCAGCATGGTCCAAATGATTTATCTGATTTTTCTTTTGTGTCCTTTTTTGGTTTTTTTTAGCCCTGTTTATTAAAAATTCATATATATATATATATATATATATATATAGTTCCTTATATAACAGCCAGTTCCTACTTTTCTATGTGTCAAGTATCTATCCAATTATCTTTTACTTACTTATCTGTATCTATATCTAATTCACTAACTGTATGTTTGCAGGTATCATTTTGGTATTTGATAAGCCTAAGTATGAAATAAGTTATTATAGTCATATTACCAATAGTCCCCCAGTGATGGAAAATATGCAAAAATACCACAAATGGTTTCATGAAGCATAATAAGCAGGCACAAAATTTAGGAACTTGTTTTTACAGTGAACAAAAAAGCAGGACTCATATAGACTTCAAAGATAATTTCTGAAAATATAGAGATTATTTCACTCTCATACTGTACCAGGACTGAAATATAATGTGTTGAAAAAAATCTTTTTTTCTGCTGTTTTCTTTTTGATCTCTCGTCAAAAGTCAATTAAATATATTTATGTAAATATATTTCTGGGCTCTTTATTCTATTCAATTGATAAATCTATTCTTTCACCAATAGAAAACTGTTTAATTTACCATAGTTTTACAGTAATTTGTGATGCTGAGTAGTGTTAGTCTGCCGTCTTTGTACTTTTAGTATTTTTTGGCTTTTTTAAATCTTTTTTCTGTCTGTATACACCTTAAAATATAGTTTATTGATATCCATGTAATAACCTTCTGGAATATTTACTGAGTTTCCATTGAAATTATAGACCAGTTTGGGAAGAACTGACATCTTGAAAATACCAAATGTTCCTTACTTCTTTCATTGCTTTCAATAAACATTTTAGTTTTTCTCATGGGTGCTTAACCATATTATGCTAGATTTATACTTAAGTGTTTAACTGAGTGTTCATAAATGGGATTGTTTTTAATTTCAAATTTTAAACATTGCTTTATTCAATGTTAATATCCTTCTGAGAATTTCTGTATTTATAATCATAAAAAGTACTGGCTGGTAAATTTCTTATAACATATTCTTTGGGTTTATTATTAGAATAATGCCAACCATAGAAAGGAGTTACTCTCTGCTTCCATCCTCTCAAAGAAATAATATAATATTAATGTAATATTTTCTTTAAATGTTTAATGGAATTTACTAAAGAGTCTGTTTGGGCCTATTAATTTCTATTTAGGAGTGATTAACTTTTGATTCACTTTCTTTAATAGTTCCACAAATATTAAGATTGTCTATTCCTTTTTGTAAGAGTTTTAACAAGTTCTGACTTTTAATGAATTGTTCTATTTCACACAGGCTGTTGAATTTATCAGAATAGTTTTGTTGACATTACACCATTATTACCTTTCTAATTTCCATGGAATCAGTAGCATATTTTCATTAAGCTGTTGTGTTTTTCATAAGCAATTGTAGATTCAAATGTTCTTGTTCATTCATCTTCCTTCTCAGTTTTTCTCAAGAGGCAAGCAGTATCAACAAATGGCTATGTATGTAGTTCTATAGTTGAATTAGATGGGGTTAGTAGTTCCTTAGATTTGGAGAGGTGGATTGAGAGATGATTACTAGCAGGTAGCATGTCTTGTTTTAGGAAAAATGATCTAAATTTGACTGTGCTTGTGGCTGTACAACTCTGAGAATATGTTGAAATCTCTGAATCATACAATTTTTGTTTGGAAATTGTTTAGCAAGAAAATTTTAGTCCAACAAAGCTGTTATTTTAACAAGAAAAAAAAGTCAACTTAACATTTGGTTAATCAAATAGTACAATTACAAAAGTACTGTAACTATCAGAATATTATTCTAGAAATGCTATATAAAATTTTCCTCTAGGAAGTATTTTAAAATAATGAAGAAGAAATCAGAGGTCGTTGTCTCAAAACAAGTTTCATAGTCACCCAGTTTTAAGCACCCACTTCAAATGCTTACCGGATTCACTCAGTTTTAGCTATTATAAATAATGCAAATTCTAAGCTTTAGAATAATAGTTTTGTTGGTTTTTTTATCAGTAAAAGGAATATTTCATGAAGATTGATTAAAATTTAAATTTATAAAAGTTAGAACTTTGTGAAAGCAGTAGTAATGGGTTCGAGGGATTTTAAATGAAAGAGTAGTCTGATATTTATCTAGTTTGCTAATATTACTGACAGTGGCATTGCTGAGTTGTTGCGTCAGTTCTTAAGAAAACAACAGTTATGGTTCATATCTAGATATCTCCCTGGAGACTCATGTGGTCATAGTGGGGCTTTTGGAATTGGCTGGATCTGGAGTGTGTGCTGCTGGGATCAAGTACATGATGCTGGGATTGATTTTTGATGCAACGCAAGGATTAAAGTTGCTCCACCCTGAATGTGAGAGTTACCTACCCTGAGGAGCAGTATCCTGGACAGGATATAAGGGAAACAAAGAGGCTTAGTACTATCATCTGCTACTTTGCTGCTTTGTTGCCTTCTGCCTGACACAAATTATTTTTCCTTTGTGATTTTCCTCCTGTCTTGGAGCAAGCTACTTAGGAACTAAAACCTCTATAAATTGTGAAATGAAATAAACCATTGCTCCTTTAACTTTGGGTGTCAGTATTTTGTCTCTGCAATGAAAAAAGTATCTAAGACAACAACATAGGGGCACTCAGTGTAGGATCAAGATAAGAATTCACAGGCTCACAGACCAGTCAGTAAATACCTTATAACTGAGTGTGTCTTCATTTGTATTCAGAGGTTTGGATAGAAGCAGCTGGCTGAACCCAGATGAATTCAATTAGCTTTCCATCAGTAGAGCAAATTCCAGAGACAATGAACTTCAAAGAAAAATAGTCGTAATGTTTCGAGTCCAGGATCCATGAACTCAGTTGTGTGGGACCTGTGGTCAGGCTTCTTACCATGTAGAAGTTTATGGTACAGCAAAACTACTCACCTCATGTTTGGGAATTGAGAAAAGGAGAAGAGCCCTAGGTCTTACATTCCACCTCAAGATCGTTCTCCCTACTGGCATAAAGAACTGCTGCTCGGTCCCAAATCTTAAAGGTTTCACCACTTCCTAAGAGTGCCATATTGAAGATGAAGCTTCTACCACATAGTTCATTTGAGGATATTTCAAACACAAATTATAATACAATGTGAGCTATGAGGCGATATGTAAATCAAAGAATTTCTGTTGTAGGAGGCAGAATAGTAACAGAACTCATTGATTTTTAATCCAAATTTTTCATTCAAAATTTATGAGAACATATAGGTAATTTTATTTTTATACTAGCAGTATAATATAGATGAAATTTGACAGTACAAGAAAAACACACGAAGAGAAAATATATATGTAGTCATTGTTTTCCTTTATAATCTTTTTCAAGCAAGTGACCCAGGATAATATTCATTTTACCAATACATTTCCACACATCCTTATCTACTCTGCCCCTTGCCTAAAACCTATTATGTTTAACCTGATTATGGGAAGACAGATTGAGTACTTAAAACTAAATTGCTTCTTATTATAGCACTATTTAGAAACATTGACCCAAATACTGCCTTCCTTCCTTAACTGAGAAGTTAAAAGTTATTTCAGGGTTTCTTTTTCTATTTAATTATACTTAGATTTAATTAATTCTACATAATTCAGTTGATTTCCATCATTATCAAACATTGTGTTATGCATTCAGAGAATGAATAAATACCGAGTGTATCAGGAAGAAAGCAAAAGATGAAAGTTGCTGATTCTTTAAATTAAAATGCAACTGTATTTACTAGAGAAGTTATCTCCACAATATTCTGCATTCTTACATTTCTTCAAATCATTCTCCAATAACTGGCAATTAGTTAATTCTCCAGAGCCTGCCTTCAGCCTTTTCCTTCTCACTACATTATTTGTTTTAACTCAGCCCAACCTCAGTGTGGTCTGCCATTCTCTACAAGTAAAAACGCTTTCCTTTGAATGCTTAGAGATCTTTCAGTGGCATATGTTGTTGTCCATCTTAATCTTGACCATTTTTGTGAGTTGGTGTTCTGTGTTCTTGATCTATTTATCCTTTCCCTAGCTCAGGTCTCTTGGATTCAATATGGTTTCAGTATTCTCTTACTGTGTAGTTTGCTAATGGAATATTTTGTGTTACTTGGGATATATGAATAAATTTTTTTATGGTGAGTAAATTCTCTATGGAAATTTATGAAACATCATGACAGTGTGATATAATATTATTGATATAAAATTTTTTCTTAAATTATTGCCATCCATTATTCCACTATCATTACTATCATTTTTGCAGCATAGGACTCAAATATGTTTATGTAATAGTTTTCAGGTCAGTAATTCAAATGGAGAAAAATTTTGAAAAATTAAATCATCTTACCCCATGTAAAAGAGGCATATTTAATTCAAAGCAATGTATATTATAATCATCACCATGCTATTTACATTGTTAACACAGTAAAATATTAATCATATTTCTTTACATAGTAACTTATGAAGTTCATTATTGATACATATTTTGGCCAATAAAAATGAATAAATACATCTCAGACTTTACTAATAATTGGATTAGATATTAAATTATTAAAATTTTTGGTAAAGCTATACAGATAATACATCTTCAAGTGAGAGAAACTCTTTTAAAGATACCTTGTACTTTGAAAAGTGCTCACTGAAAATTTAGGTTAAGCAAAAATTATCATTATCCTGAGTAACAAAATATATTGTTACCACATTTTCATGCTAAATTTTTTTAATCTTAAAAGCAAAAACAAAAACAAAATGATAAAAATGACACAGAATTTCAAAACAACATAGGAAATTTCTTATTAAGTATTTTCTACCTTAATTTTACTAAAGTAAAAATGATGAATCAGAATAAGTATGGATCTGAACTTGAGGTTTCTGTTCCAAATTCAAGATCAAATTTAGTAATTGGTTTCAAGGACATTGCAAAATAACTGAAGTAATAGGTAAGTGAAATGTCAAACTCTGAATAAAGTAAGTGACTGGATAACTATAAATGGCTTATATTTTTGTTTTTTCACTAATATTAGCACATAAACAAAGAGCACAGCATTTACAGGAGCATATGTCTATGCTATGACTAGAAATGTCATTTGCAAGTGTAATTAATACACATTTTACCTTTATAATCATTACATTTAACCATGGCATCATGTTCATCTACTACTTTCTTACAAATTAGGCCAGATCAAAATTTAAATTAATCAACTAGTCCATCAAACAGTTCCATTTTCATTGCTTTAAAATAAAGCAACTTGTAAGTAGATATAATTTAAAATATTAAGATTAGTTTTTATTTCTTCAGAGTATTTTGTTTCTATATTATATCTAGTATTTGTGATATATTCTCTTCATATGAGCTATTTTGAGAAGGGAATTCTGTCAATTTTAATGTTAATAATAGAAAATTTTAATTTCATTCTTCATGTGAGCTTAGGTTTTAATCATATATTAAATAAGGTACTTTTATATAGCATATTAAAAATGCAATATAGAATTGAACAAACCTCAGCATTTTACAAGCACTGCATTGTCTGTGTACAACTGCTTCCACTGACATGAGAATGTGTGTGTATAACCATAAATCTCATTTTAAATGTGCTTCAAAAGAGTTAAATATTTAGCATAGTCATTAGCTGTTGGCTTATCAAGAAATAATTCATAGTGTGTGCAATATTTATTCAGTTACATAAAAACATGTGTCAGGATTAAATTACATAGTGATTGTATCATAAGAACTTGGTAACAAGTGGTTGAAAAACTAAAGATAAATTAAAATGAGAAAGATGTTCAGTTAATAAAAAGATGAAGATAATATTAGCATCAAAAAGTTTTGGCTTTCTATATTGGCATATGTGACTTAGATGTGTGTTCATATGAACAATAATGTATCATTTTTTTACCCAAATGATTTAATTAAAAAAATACAAAAAGAATATGATACACTAAGGAAAATTTTCCATTGGGAGGTAAAACTTGCAATATTTAGCCCTGAGACTATATAATAGGAAGCAGCAATTGAGTTTACAACAATGAAATAAAAAGCTGTGTGTTTAGCAAATAATAATGCTGTATAAACTATTCAGAAATTTGATCACAGGAAAAAAATTAAAATTCTCTTGAGCTCACATGTAAAACAGGCTGCTCTTAGAATGGATCTCATATCACTTTTTATGTGATATGAGATCCATTCTAATATCACATAATTGGTTGGTTGTCATGATGGTGGTATTCTGAACTAATTTTAAATTTTCTAAGTGATGAGCAATTGATAGAATTTGTATACTAAATAAGACTTTCTGTAAACTATTAGGATGAGAAAGCATGTAAACTAAATTTATAATTCTAAAATTTCTTAATTTGCAAAAACAAAGACATTTAAAATTCCAATGTGTACTGGCAACCTCTTTTTGTAAAATATTGAAAGAGCAATCTCAAGAGAATGGAGGTATTTATGTTTATGTGCTTTAGCACAACTGGGACAACAGTAATGTACAATACATGTGGCATTGTTCAATGAGTTCACTTTTGCCAAAAGAAGAGATTTTCTCTTGCTAGTGGAGCACTCAGAATACAGATACATGAAAATGAAAAATGGAAAACAATAAATGTAAATAAAACATTACTGTAGCATTTCTTTTGTTGATTTTTCCACTATTTCTGCAGTCAAGACTGATGACAAATAGTAGTTTCATTTCAACAATGGAGAGCTGAGTATTTTTTAAAGCAGTAGTCTAGAGAATAAATTTCTTAAAGTCAAAAGTCCAAGAAAAGCTAAAAAAGAAAGCATATATATACCATATGTTTTTGATATGATAAAAATGTCCAAATTATTTTCCTGTTCCTTGGCATTTTCAGGATAACTTTAAGAAACTATAACTCAATATAATTATTTGTTTAGTGTCAAATAGTACAATAAATTTTAAATGGGAAAATTGTTTTTACTATATAGTGGATTCTCTAGAATTATTTGAATCAATAAGCGTGTGAAGACTAACATTTGACTAACATTGACTAACATTTGAACAAAAATAATGTGAGAAGTCAACCTGTAGAAAATGTTAATGCTTCTGACAATGGCACTGATTCTTGTTCACTTTCATGCTAATTACTTTTTTCCTGTGGTGATTACAAATCCCCACAAATCAAATCTCATTTGAACTAGTCTTATTGTCCATTGTCTCAACTCATTGAGTTAATAAGTTCACTAAATCTTTGGCAAATTTTCATTTTATGTTTGTATACAAGTCATAAATTTACCTCTTTTGAAATTGTATCTTACCACTAATAGTAAGTGAATTATGACCTGAAGAACCACAAGATAAAAATATGATAAGAAAAACTGGTCTTACCATGTGGTAAGGTAAATTATTGCATTGTTTTGCTCTCAGTGCTGCTTCTTCCTCTTTGTTAAGGCACTTGACAAGTTTTTATTTTCATGTAATTGAAATAAGTGTTTTAAATTATAGAATGTAGAAATGGTCTCCTCTACATAATTGAGTTCACTATGCAAGATTTATGACTAATTAGTTAGATGAATATGGAGTGGGAGGGACTAAATACAGTAGAGATGTCAGAAACGTGGAAGAAATTGGGAGAAAATATGACTTCCTTGGGCCAGAATTTCAGCAGTGGTATCTCTAGTATCTCC
The DNA here is from genome assembly GCA_004027455.1 of Hydrochoerus hydrochaeris. Taxonomy (NCBI): domain Eukaryota; kingdom Metazoa; phylum Chordata; class Mammalia; order Rodentia; family Hydrochaeridae; genus Hydrochoerus; species Hydrochoerus hydrochaeris. Next base: position 307,016 of record PVLA01000695.1, read on the forward strand.
ATTCTTGTTCATCATTCTGCTTTGTTTGTGGCTGCCAAAATAATTAAAGAAGTAGGGAAACAGATTTTGTTACTATCTCGTTCTTAAGTTTTGCACTAAGTGATTAATGCTTTCTTTACCCTGGCACTGGGCTCCTCTACATTTCCTTTGTAACTAATGCTAATTAGGTTGAACAAACAAGGACTGCTGCAGAGTTGGTATTTTACAAGGAATAACTCCTGAGAAATCAGGATGCTTCTTCACACAGCTAAATGTAGAAAGTAAGCATGCAGAAGGCATTTTCATTCATTAGCACTTTAGCAATATTCACTAAGAACTTACTGTTTTCATAATAACTACCTGGGAAAAAAGCATTTAGCTAACACCTTGGAAATAGAAGACTTCTTTTACATACAGAAAAGACAAGGAGACCAGTGTGAAGACAACTAAGTAATTGGTAGGAAAAAGGAATAAATGATTAGGTCAGGGAAGCGAAAGACATAAATATACAGAGTTTAAAATAATTTGTTCTTCGTTCTCATTCATCACATATTCTTCCATTTACAAGAAGAGACAAAACTTCTATATGTGAGACTATATGTAAGGAGAATCTCCCTATTCTTTACACACTTGTTAAATTCATTACTGAAGTGAGAAGAATAAAGTAATAAGGCCAGGTGCTGGTTTTCTAAGTATGTGACAGACAGCCTTCAAATAGGAAAGCAGAAACCTCAACCTCAGGGTTTTTGGTGAGTTAAGAGTAAGCGCTACTTTATGACCCTGATAGTGGAGATTTTGATAATATCTGGTCAGTTGGAGCAGATAAAAAAAACCAGTGAGTCTGAATGAATGAACAGTGGGAGCAAATGATAAATATCTCTAATTTTGGTATGGAGATCTTTAATGCCAAACTTAAGAGGATGCAAGAGGATATAGAAGCCTAGTAAGGTAAATGAGTGAATATAAGATAAGAAATAAAACATGAGAAAATGTATCAGAATAAAGTTTATTTTGAAATCAGCAATTGCTCTGTGAAAGAAAGTGTATGCTACACAACAGAAGACAATGCTGAAAAACACATTTGGGCCAGATTTTGGAAAATCTTTAAGAGGAATGATTGTTGGATTTGGACTGTATTTTGAATGTAGTAATCATTAGCTTTTATTTGGAACATTTACACAAAATTTAATTTTCATTGTTGTTTTCCAGTAGTAGAGATTAAACCCAGGACACTCTACCAATGAGCTAATTTGATTATCCTTTGTATATTTTTATTCTGACACAGCATCTCAGTAAGTTTACCAGACTGGACTCAACATCTCAAGCAACTAGGTCAAAGACATGTGCCATATAACCCAGTTTAAATTACTAACTTAGGATAAGTAGTTTTCAAAATTACTTAATAGGTATAATTTGAAATCAATTATATCATTAAGAAAACTACTGAATAATCTAGGTATAGTTGATGAGGTCAGAAGTAATTAAAAAAGAATGAAATTTGTACTATTTTAGAAATAGCTCTACAATTATTTATACAAATTTATAAATCATTAACTGTGGCAAATGACTATAGATTAATAATTATGAAGAAAATGAGGTTTAAAAGAAAGGACTGAAATTTTAATTGTTATTTGTTAAGAGAATATTGATTTTTACGTGAGTGAGGATATATGTATATATATAGATAGTCATGTTGTAGTGTGTTTAATATTGTTTAAAGAAAGGTTCTGTTAAGCCTGTTTAAAATTGGGTCACATACATTTGCAAATATATAGTGTTTGAGTAGACAGTGTGAGTTTTACTTCAATAATAAAATTAATTGAATGTTTATTTAGAGTATGAATATAAAACAAATAAAGTAGATTGCTCATTATATGAAGTTTTTGTAAAACACTATTAAATAATATTTAGAGTACAGTATTCTCATCTGAGATCACTCATATCAAATTTTGCTCTAAATTATTATACTTAACACAATGTCTTAGTCATCTTAAACACATTTTTTCTTTTCCTGGAATGGTTTTACCTGTATTAGGTCTCACTTCGATAAAGTAAGGTATGGGATGTAGCACAAACCTATTTTTATCATGATTTATATATATTATAGTGTATGTGATAGATAACATCTAGACATTGAAAATATATTTAATGTTGTTATAGATTCATAAATTTTTGAATGAACAAGAACTGCTTTGCATTAATTCAGTCAATGACTGATTGGACACATTCCATATAAGAAGAACTGAATCAGATGTAGAAGTGGAAAGGAGTATAGCATAGGGTCTAGTGTGCAAGTAAAATCGCTGAACAATCACAACAGTGATTCCAAACAGTGCTAAAATGTAGTTGCGCCCAGAGTTCTGTGATGTTGTACAAAATGGCTTCAAGCTGAGATTAGAGGATCAATGTTTAAAGAATGAGGAATTGGATACAGCTAAAGTTGAAGGCATTGAAGAGCAGAGATGTAGGAAACAGCCTGCATAGAGAAACAAAGAGATGTGATGAGAATTTAAGTAGTTCCGTATGCCAGAAATGAAAAGTGAATATAATTCAATGTTAGAATATAGAAGATTTCATGTTCTTTGAACTCCATTTTATTCACTTTGCCTCTGTTCCTTCCCTGAATTTTTTTCATCTCTTGTTGGTTTCAGTGTCTCCAAGGAGTATCTTGTGCATCCAGAGAAACAGGTTTGGTAAAAATCACAAACCATCAAAGCTGGAAGAAACATTTAAATATGACATCTTAAACACACTATTTTCCAGATAAAATTTTTAAACAAATAAAACTGAACTTTAAGTTTATAAGCTGAAAATAGCTTTCAAAAAATGACTAGAAGCTGACTTCATGCTTTAATTTCAAATTTCTTACTAAAGATGTAGTTGATCATAACCTATTTTTTACTCAGACTTAAAACTGTCTGCACACATTGGCCTCTTGATTCTGACATTTATTGGATAATGCTGCTTTTAGAATAAAATATTAATCTCTTAGTTTAAATTCAACCTAGATCCAATTATTTGGTTATAAAATAATTTTTTAGTTCTAGTTCCTTAATGGGCAGGATTGATGTATATTTTGAGACTTAATAATTCTTGATTATAATATACATATTTAGACATCGAATGTGTAATTCTTGATTATAATATACATATTTAGAAGTCAAATGTGTGTATGACATGAATTCTGCTTCTTCCAGGTAAGGTTAAGTTTATATCTGGTGTCTTAAATGTAATTACTAACAAAGTAGACAGAGTCCTTGCTTTAGTTTAGTTTATTGCCTCCTTACAATACTAGATACCTACAATTTAAAGGAGGAGATGTTTTATTTGGCTCATAGTTTCAGGGAATGTTGTCCACTATTGGCAGTCTACATAGCAATGTCATGGACTACACAAAGCTGCTCAGTTAATGGAGGCCAGGAAACAGAGCACAGGAATAGAGCATCAGGATTAAACGCAGATCTAGAGAGCACACCTCTATGACTCACCCACACACATTCAGAAGTGTGCTGCACCAATCTTCTACTCAGATCCTAAAGTCAGTCATATTGATATTCCACCATAATCATCAATAAATATAGGTCATAATTCTTCTTAACCCTATGCAACTCTCATGTAATAAAATAAAAATATAGTAATGTTTACAGTCTCGACAATTCAAATATTTTTCAAAAGTCAGAATGAAAGTTTCTTCTGAGACTCATGACAGACTCTTACCTGTCAAATTCTATAAACATGAAAAGCAAGTTATAAAATTTCAAAGTATTATGGCACAGAGTAATCATGCCGGTTTCAAAAGAATGTAATAAGTGAGTTAAAAATAAGAGACCAAAATACGACCCAAACTGAGAGGGAAAAAATTGTATCAAACAACCAGAACACATGGTGATGAAATGTGAATTCCAGAAGACTTATTTGGCTTGATTCCTACAGTTTCACACACTGCCCTCTCAGAGATCTTTGCTTGGCCTTCCAGACTTTCCTTTGAAATTTGGTTGGAAGCCTCCCTGACCCCATAACTCTAGCTTTCTGCATGCTTATAAAATCAGCATCATGTAGACAATGTCAAAGTCTTTGTAAACGAAATCAATAGCAGCCATCCTAGGTTGACTAGAGGCCATTTTAATCCTGTTCCACCCCCTTATGCTTTAATATCTACTAAAGATGTGTATTAATGGTTAAAAAGTCCAATAACCACAGCTTCACCTCATAATTTCCATCACATTCTTTAGTCCTGCTACTGGCTAATAATCACTATACCCTGCATCTCTTAAGCCTTATATCTAGAATATAGCCACAACTTTTCACTGAAATGTTTCCCAAAAGACCCATTTTGATCTTTTGCCTTCTTTGATGGTCTTCATCATGTAAATCATCTCATAACTTGTATGAGAGTGACCAGACTAACCTAACTGTAAGGGCAGTCCCACTCATGTTTGTTTTAAATAAACCTGCCCTGACTGGTAAACTCAGATCTTTGTTCCTCCATTTTTTCTAACACTTCCAGCAGTGTGGGCAGTCACCAGGCCCTCTGGGACTATAGTATCAGCAACCTCTCAGAGATAGTACAGCTGAACATGGTGCAATAAATTCTGGAGAACCAGTTCCTTAAGAGATCCTTCTTAACATGAGTTCAAGGGAGTCTCTCCTCAAGTGAAATTTTCCCACTATTGTCCTTTTGAGCCCTTTCATATGGGCAGAGTCTTTCTGGTTCTTGTGATGTCCTCAAGTGTCCTTTTCACTGTGTATTACATACTTGATTCCTTTGTAATCACCTTAATTTCTTCAGCAGCCATACTTTTTTGTCCCCAAATTTCATACAGTTTCTGTTGGGTCAAAATTTAAGTTTTTCAACTTCTGGTCTTCTTTCCAAATCTAATTCTCACTATAATTCTGGAAAACATACAAAAAAAGAAAACTGACAATACTCATTACATAGCTGGAATTTTGGTACCTTGACGCTATCTCAGTCTAATCAATCAGTCTACCAACCTTAATCTCAATCTGTCACAAGGTCTCAGGACATGGACAAGCTATAGACAGTTTTTTTTTTTCTATTTGTCTAACACACATAGCTTCTAACTCAATAGCTAATGGAGATACTTATCAACTGAAACCTGTTGAGTCTGACATTGCCTTTATACATACCTATTAGCATTTCCTTTTTCTATGTTCCAGCCAAAATCAAGCATCAGGCTCTTATTACAGCATTCTAAGCCTAGCATAGCATCTCAAAAGTTTTCTAAATTCCTCCAGCAAACAAGTTTCAAAGGCTTCTAATCACAGAAGAAACTCCACTTTTCCTTACCAACTTTCTGTATTAGTCACTTTCTAGTTGTTGAGAATCAAGGTAGGTCATCCACAATTTAAAGGAGGAGAGGTTTAATTTGGCTCACAATTTTAGATGATTTATCCATATTCAGCTGGATCCAAGAAAGGAACACCATGGCTTAGAGGCATGGAAGAACACAGATGATCAATTCATAGAGGTCAGCAAGCAAAGCAAGAGTACAGTGCCAGAAAAGGACAAGAGACCTGAAATAGATTTCAAGGTGATACCTCCTTGACCCATCAGGCATATGCAGAAGTGTGCTCTATCAGTCCTCTAGGTAGAATATAAAGTCAAGCAATCTGACCCTTAACCTTAACTGTCATATACCTTCATGGAGACAAGAGACAGGTTCTCAGGCCTTTATTGACAATCCATTTTCTATTAATGGTGAAGACATATGTTTTCCTGTGTTGTCTCTACTGACAATATGTGGAATACATCCTTCTTTTATAACCCTACTCTTATCACAAGGACAGGCTAATTGTAACATTAAGATATCAGAGTACCATGATGTCTCCAAAAACAAGAATGTCTGCTGATTGAACTCCATACAAACGAGGAAAACATTCCTAAACATTTTCTGTATTCATTACTTGATGAAATATTACCAGACCTTAGTTTATATCAGTAATTCCTTAAAATCTGGTCCCTTTCATTTTTTTAATGTTCCAGTCTGGTTCTCTCCATCAAAGATGTGCCTCCTTCAAATTTTATTCTCTTCAAATTGAAGTCCCTTCTCATTTTGTATTTATTTTTAGTTAACTATTTTCCTATAAATTCATGTTCTTGCCTCAGTTTGAATGTCTATTATCACTGACTCAAATTCCCCCATATTTCCAATGTGATTTAAAAATAACATCTAAATTTGTACAATAACCTAAAAAGTCATCTTTTAATTGATCAGTCATCTGAGTCCCTTTTATAATTTTCAGAGTTTTTAAAAATTTCACAAAATATTGTTTTAAGTATAACCATAATAATTCATATAAATATATATGACTAGTAAGTCATACTGAATACTTGATACAGTCATATTTATCTCATCATCAGTGAACAAGAAAATCATCAAATTCATGTAAGCCAGGACTATGTACACTTACTCCACATATTCTAGAATATGATCTGGGGAATATAACCATAACATGTGTCTGGGACAAATCTAATGGAACATTTAAAAATATATACAATTCATGAGCTTTTTGAAGGGTTGTTAATGAATTGACTAATTTTCTATGTCTTTGTTTATATCTAGCTGAATATATATTAGCTGAATATACATTTTCCCACCATTTCCTACACAATGAGCAGAAACCTAATAGAAAGTAAAAATCCCTAGGAAGCAATCTACTGGCAATGTAATAGCTTCTACATAGCAGTAACTTTTCTCTTATGCATGGAGTTGCTCTGGGCATAATGTCTCTGATCTGGAACCAAATTAAACCTTCAGTGAGACACAAGAAAACTTTTGTGAGTCTTAAGTTTTCATGAGTGCCCTTGACTAGGATTAAAATTAACTGGGCTGTGTCTACTTTCCAGAAATGTGATTACCCTTGCTTTAGCAAAGTAAAACAAAATCCTCTCCAATATAAGCCAATAGATTATATATTCTTGTTTGAGTTGAGAAAATTAAGGAAAAGGAGAAATATAATAAGTAAATGAAAACTCAAATATTTAATGTAATAAAAAGATTCTAAGAAACTTTAAACTTTTTTAATTTAGCGTAAAATTTTCAGAATTGAAGAATCACAAATCCAGGAAAGCTTTTAAACATAATGTATTCTATGGTAAACAATTTTATAATTATTGTTGTTGAAATAATCATATATATATAAACTAATATTTTCATATTTCAGATGAACTGGTAAGAGGAATACAATAGTAGACTTCAGAATGTTATGTATATATAATCTCTCAATAAAAATCTCCAATTAAATACATATTTTTGATTTCAGTAAAAATAAAATAATGAAACATATGCAAGAACAAAATATATAAATTAAAATAAAATGTTTACATACACCAAAAAAAGCATAAAAATCATGACCTAGAAATAAGAATAAAATAAATGGCAGTCATTAGCCAAACACATCATTTGTTATATCTTTTAATGCAAATGATATGTTATATTATTATGTCATTAAATGTAAACAGATTAAATATACAAGTAAAGGTCAGAGATTGTAATATTAAATGAAAACATATGACTTAACCACACACTTTGAATATCATATCAAAAAGAGTTGATCTTCATTTCTACCAGCATAATATTTTTCAATTAGCTGAACCAATTTTAACAAACATACAAACCAATCTATTCAAAAGTATCCAGCCTTTTCATCAAGTGGTATTGAAACAGCTGGATATAAAGATAAAAAATAAATTGTCAAAGAAACTAAAAATAAAAATACTGTACCCTATTTCATAACTTATGCAAAAAATTAGCTTGAAATGGATCAGGGACTTAAATATAAAGTATAAGATAATAAACTTTTAAAAAATATTCACAAAAATTGCTAGTAGTATCTAGAGCCAGGGAATAAGTTCTTAGCATTGAAGCAAAATCCATAAACATAAAAATTGATGTAAAGAAAAATTATGTAAAATTAATGAAAGCAAGACACAAAGCAGAGAGAAATATTTCTAAAGTCTGTATCTAAAATGCTTGATATACACAATAAGTAATACACTAAAAATTAGAAAATATACAGCAGGAAATGAGATGGGAAAAATAAATAAAGGTTTATTTCATTGAAAAAGATACGCCTGTGCTAAAAATGATCTTTAATGCAATGAACCAAATAAATACACATAAACAATATAAATTAACAATACAAAGATATAATACTAATAAGAATATAACATATTCAGAAATGTGAAACTAAGTTATTGACAAATGTCATGTCTGAAAGGATGCAGAGAACCTGAAAATGCATGTAATACTGGGGTCTGCTAAAACTGAACAACCAATCTTGAAAAGGCTTCAGTATATTCTTTAAAAATCTGAACATGAAATTGTTGCATAACTCATGAATTTGAACTTGCAAATATATCTCCCAGAAAAATTAAGACTTTTATCCATTTAAAAGCCTGTATCAAGCATTGTTTAAAATTTTATCTATAATAATAGTAAAACTATCTTATGTTCTTCAATATGTAAATGTAATATGCATGCTCTTAGCACAAGGATATTACTCAGCAATAGAAAATTATCGTATTAACTTCTTTGGATATATTCCCAGAACACCATTCTGAGAGGGTAAAAAGCCAATCCTGAAAGTTTACATAATGTATGATTTCATTTACAAAACATTCCTGAAATGGTAAATTTCAAGAATAGAAACAAATAGGTAGTTTATACTACCTACATAAAAGGGAAGTGTAGGTAGAGTGGACTTGGGTGTGAATATATACGGTAACATGCGGAATCTGCGTGGTGACTAACTGTTCTTCATTTGCCTATTTTGATAGCAATAACTTAGCAGTAACATTATGCCATAGAGTTGTATTATCATCAGGTGAAAATGAGTAAAAGGTACTCATGACCTTTCTGTGTTATTTCTTACTGAACATAAATTTATGATAACTCAAAATAAAAGGCTTTTTAAAAATAATAATCTGACTCATTTTTATATTTGAATTCCTGGAAATATTTACATAATGGGCCAATTAAAAGCAACTAGATAGAACAATGTTAGGAATAAAGAAAAGACACAGATATATGATCAGTTAAATTAATGTTGCAGAACCCAAGCTAGGACTAGAGAAAATACTGTTACATTTGAAAACTTTTTTTATATTTTATTTACATTTTTACTTTAATTTTACACTCCACATTATTTTACAAGTTATAAATGTGAGATTATAAAATAACAAAACTATTGAAACTCCAGTCTGCATGAATACTGGTTAAATATCTGTCACTGTTATTGCTCCGTTGGCTGCTATAATTTTTTCCATTCTCTCAACTCTCTCTGACAACTCTTTTGATACATACAGTAGTTACAATAACTCAAAAGTAATGTTAAATATGGGAGTGATCTCAAGAATTTTGACATGATAATCTGAAGTTTTAAACTCTACCTTGCCATCACTCAGTACCTGAATTTTTAGTCCCTGCTTCTTCTTTTTCTCCCTCTGATTCTCAATCTTATTCCTCTCTTCTTCATTTCCTTATTTTCTCTTTTGCCTTTTCTTCCTCCTCTTCTTTCTTTTGTAATTGAACTAGAAATGCTTTATTTTAATGCATCATAAAAGGACATTTTTGAATAGCAAATTGTTTTTTGACAACTCTTCTCTGATGAAGCATTTTTAAAGCCCTCCATTTAAAAAACACTGATGTCTACATACCTATCATAAATTTATACATCCTATATAAAAATACAGACATTAAATTTGCACTATATATATATATATATATATATATATATATATATATAGTGTATATATATTTGTCATGACTTATGTCAGTATTTGTCATGACTTATGTCAGTGACTCCCAAGACTCACAGAATGATGAACTTGATCAAATCTAGCATTTGTGATTGGTTCGTTGTCTAGCACTCATATTGGTGATGTGAGTGCTACACCCACTTAGGGGTGGAGCCAGAATACAATGTAAGGGCAGGAAGAAGATGTCATTCTTTTTCTGGTTGTGTCTTGCTATTTGCAGCAGCCATGAACAGCGGCCTGCCATGCCATGCTGCCTTGGAACCAACTGAGCTTGGACTGAAACCTCCAACCTGTAAGAAATAAACTTTCTTTCCTTCATTTTGGGTGTTAGGTATTTTGTCCCAGCAAGGAGTAAAAACATAACCAAGACAATATTAAAATACATATATTCATAAAATGTGGTATATGTGATATAATGCACAAATAAAAAATAAACAGTAAGGAACAGATATACCATAGAGCATGTGTTCATGTATGCAGAGTGTTTTTGTAGAAACATTGTGCACCTTGCCCTCCCTTTTGCTGCCTTTTCCTCTGTGACCACCATCACACCCTTTGTAATGATAGGGCTTTCTCATTGTCAGTTCAAGAGTTGATTTACCTGAAAATCAGTTCAAAATCTATCCACCTGAGGCCATCATTTTCTAAATTTAAGACAAAAAGAAACTATCTGTTGTTTATCTTCAAATTTCAGAATATATCATGTAACAAGGATATATATCAAGCTTTGAGAAAGATGAAAATTTGATTAATCAACTCTAAAATTATTTTAGAACAAAAATGATTTCTATAAATTTTCTGCTGTTCAGATTATATAAATTTGCTTGTCCCATATGTTAAAAATTTATTTTTCATAATTATATTATATTATGAAAATTCAATCAGGAAAATGTTATAGTTCTTTTTGAGTGTTTGTTAAATTGCTCTACCGTATCAATAATAATGACATGCAATATCCCTTTTTTCAAATTCTTCTACTTTCTTTAAAGTTATATAATGATAGTTCTGAGTTTCATGGTCTACTTCAAATGTTCCACTTCAGGATTAATTATTAAAATAAAAATGTCATTCTATTCTTAAAATGCATATTTTTAATTAATTCAACTTTATTGATGAAATTATTTTGACTTGCTTTTTGTATAAAAGGAAGAAACATAAGTAAGTGACAAAGCTTTTCTTTTCCTATAATGTAATCTATTAACTGATGTGTAGTTGAAGGATAGGATTTAGTCTAGTGAGGAATGAAATCAATTCACAAGAAAGTCATTCATGAAGTATAGTTGGCTTTCTTTCCAGTATTATGTAACTTCATATATATCATGACTATGCATTCCTAAAGTTTCTTGAGTAAAATTCTAATGAGACTTATAGACTCAACTCTATGTTATAGTGAAATGGAGAATATAGACTTTCATTAATATACTGCAGAGTATTCTTTTTTATTCATGTTAACCAAAAAAATGAATTTGGTGAAACCCATCGTGTTCATCCACTTACATTCTGCTCACTAGACATGCATTTACTGATTGTTTAGACAGTCTAAACCTTGTGTTTTCTTCTTAACCTACTGTGCCATGTGTGTCAGGTGGCTTGTTATTATGAATACTTGGAGTTTCCAAATAGAGTCATTTAGGCTGAAGCAGAATCTGCATTATTTTTGTATATTGAACACTGTGAACATCTACAGCTTCCAGGAGCTGTTAGTATTTTGGAATCACACTTGCTAATGAGAACATAACTTTGTCCATAAGACATTAATTGAAGATCACTTGGTCTGTGTATTGTGTTTATTCCAATATTTAAATATATGACTAAAAATTGATTTTTTAATTGTTAAACTTTCACTCTATCTTGTCAAGAATAATGTTAGCAGACAGTTATAAAATCCTTACTTTATGATTTATTATCAAAAATTTGTTGTATGTTTAGAAGCATGCACAAATGTTTCAGTACTTAGAACAAAAATAAAATTAGTGTTAAAGTTAAACATATTTTACTTTTATTCTCAGTAGGTGAGCAGTGAATACTTTATAGGCACTTATGCAATCTAGTTTTGTGATATTTATAGAATTGAGTATTCAAAGTGTGATTCTTCTGGTCATATATTATATATTATAGGGTTTAATTAAAAGTTCACCTGCTTCACTATGTAGTAAATGATCCATGCATATTACTTCACAGTACATATATATTTCATGTTACATTATGCATTTTGCAATCTAACATATGCATTTAATTAAACAGCAAATTATATAATTTTCAAACTGGATAAACAGATGGACATTGAAAACACAATTTTTTTAATTACAGTAATGTGAAATGGGTTCTTTAAACAATTCTTATTTGGAAATTAATTACCCTATACTTCAGTTTTGTTATAATAAACATACAGAAGTTTTAAACATGTGGCCAATACATGATATTGAGGCTCATAATTCTATAATTCTTGTCCATTGCAATTCTAAAGGCAGTTCTGTGACGAGGCAAATGTATTAAGTTTGGGAAATTTGATTTTCAGATTTGCCTTTCGTTAACCTTTCTAATTTGGGATGCATATGATATTCAGTTATGATTTCTCCTTCTTAAACTCAGCTCTGGAATGAACCTGGAATTTATCATTTTCAGTTTATTAGTATAATCTGAAATTGCTCATGACCATATCTTGCAAAACATGTCCCTGTTCATATTTTCTACTAGGCCACCAACTATCATTCTAATACCTAAATGGCATACATCAGCTTTCTAGTGATAGTGGTCTTAATAGTGATGGTTCTCTTCTCTTGTCACATTTAAAGTTGTCCTTCCTGTTAATTTTCATGCATTCAGCTATCATTTGATTATGTATTGTTTTTATTATGCAGTTTGAGTTTATAGATCACACACAATTTTTGGCTGGTCATGATTACCATGTTTGGAAAATAGTTATGCCATCAGGAGTTCCTCAAAAAATGTATATTACCTAAGCAGAGAGACACTAAAATCCAAAGTTTCACCAATTTTTACTAAAATAATCCAGCATCAAATAAAAAAGTAGAATGCATATGAGAAAAAAAGAAGAAAAGTGAGAGGAAAAAGAAGGAAAGAAGGAAGGCATGGAGGAAAGAAAAGAAACAGAAATTCCAGAACTGTTACACATACTGTAGTTAGTGAGCAGTGTGTTAGGTAACTGTGATCAACATGGTTGTAAAGGAAAATTTCAAGAGGACTAGTATCTATATTTTGAAATTCAATAATTGAACTTTTATATGGCATTCTCTTAAATTTACTTTAAAAATGTATACACAAATAGTTTAAATGTAAAATGTATCTGAATATATTTTATAAAGAAATAAAGAAAGAGAAAGCTTAAGTAACTAAATATATCTCAAATGAATGGATTAAAGAGAAAACAGTACTACTAAGCTTAGAGTCAAATACTTCTATCTAGTAAAGTCTAACAATTTTAAACGTGTATGCATCAAATAATTTAATGTGAATCTACATAAAGAAAAACCTCCAAAGCAAAATATGGAAAGCCACAGCTATTTTAAGAGATTTCAAAATTCCATATGCAATAATTGAGTTTAAATTGGACAAATAATAAGAGGTAGAAGACTGGAATAATACTATCAACCAATGTAACCTACTTCAAATTTATTAAAGTGCACTCAAGAAATCAGAACACTGCTTTTTTTTTAGAAATTCAGTAAAAATTAATAAAAACATTTTGATTTTCTAGACTGTAAAGCAAACCTCAATATATTTTAAGCATGTCTATCATAGTGGATTTAGCTGAGACACAACAAAAATATGTAAAGAATATACAGAAATATTTGCAATTATATGAAATATTTATAATTAATTCAGAGGTCAAAGAAGAAATAAAATTGAAATTTGAAGCAATATTAAACATAAAAATAAATGATAGCACATAGAATTTTGAGTATGCAACCATAGCAGTACTCAGTGATTATTACAAATGTTAAAAGATATGAAATCTCAACTACTAGTTTTCTGTCTTCCATATTTTTAAAGATGATAGCAAGAATACATTAGTGCAAAGACCATTAGTTAGGCAATAATAAACAAAAAAAAAATCAACAAAATAGAAAAAACCTAAACCATAGAGGAAAAAAATCTATGAAGACCAAACCTGCTCACTGAGAAGAGCAATAAATTTGCCTTAACCCTAACCCTCTGTAAGACTGATCAAAGCAAGTAGTCATAAACTTCAACAAACTAAAATAAAAAAGAATTATCTATATAAATTCTAGGGATATTTAAAATACAATATTATGAAAATTGTAACAGATTAAAACTTTGAAAAAATGGAAAACAAAATCTTGAAAGACAAAAACCTATGAAAGTTCTCTCGAGAAAAATACATTTAAATTAACCTGCATTTATTAAAGAAATTAAAGTGTTAACACATTTAAAAAGAAAATTCAAGTCCATGTGTTTTCGCTTGAAAATTCTATTAAATTCTTCAGAAAGAAAAAATGCCACTTTTAAATGATCATTCCAAAAATTTGAGAAAGAAAAACTACTCAACTCATTCTATAAAGGTAGAACTAACATGAACTCACAGCAACTATATTGCAAGAAATCTGCACAATAGTATTCATAAAAATAAATTCTTAAAAGTTTGTTAAATTATAGCACATTCTATTTAAATAAATATAAATGAATAACATAATTAGACAAAGTGCTACATATCTGAAGAATGTAATGCTAATGTAATTGAAACACATTATTCACCACATTGGAGACTAAAAAATGTGTTATTATCTCATTAGAAACTAAAGGAACAACTGACAAAATTCAGCAGTCTTTCTTGACAAATATTCTGAGCCAAGTAGTATAAAACCATTCAAACTGATCAAAATTGTGCCCAAAACCCTTATAACTTATACCATATTTAAAAATGAAAGAATCAGCATTATGATTATAATATCAGAAAGATATAACAGATACTCTCTTGAACCAATTTTGTTCAAAATTTCATTGCTGAATTTAGCAAAACCTTTATGGTAAATAATTTTTAAAAAAAAATTGTGAATAGTAATAAATTGAATTATAGGGGCACAAGAAAGTATTATTTATATATTATTCAAAAATATATAAAGGTGCTATAAGAATTGTCTTGTGATATAAAAATAAATTTATTCCTATTTTAAAACAAATGCTTTTCTATATTATTGCAATAGTTGGCAATTGAAAAGAATCATGTGATCCGGCCTGCGGACCAATGCGTGGGTTTTCCCCTAGAGGAAGGAAAACGGGGCGGGGGCAGGGTGAAGAGAGAGAGATGGAGGCAAGTTGAAGTTTCCCAATCAAACCTCGTTTATTGAGGAAGTGTCCCTGGCTTATAAAGAAGCAGGGGCAGGAAGTTACGGATGGGTCACTGTCATTTCCTGGGTGGGGCGAAAGGATCCTGGGAAATGTAGGCCGATGCACTAGATGCCCACAGGAGGGAGAGATGGAGCGGCAGCCATGAAGCTATCATGCTGCTCCCTACAATCATGATAGCAGCAGAAATTTAAAATGCCCAGTGATAAATTTACCTGAAGATATATTGTAACTTAAGCATGGAATATGATTGAAATTAACTTAAAGAAGAGCTAAAAGGATTAATATGTTAATAACCAAATTACAGGTGAGGAACTAATTATTTCCTAGTTGATATAATAGTGATTCTGAAAAATACTGTGTATACTTAAGAAAAAGAAAAAAAAACTTCATCGAATACCTAAATAAAATAATACATAGTGCACTTTGATGTTTTATAGTAAATTGTATCCAAATATATTAATACATACAAAATTCAGTAATATGAAATGAAACAGTATTGAAATAAGTACCAATTCTAAAAAGACCTATCACCAACACTCCTTAAGTCTCTTCACCAGTAAGGAAATGTGAAAACATCAAAAGATGATCAACATTATTACTCATTAGAGAAATACAAACCAAAATTGCATTGACAAATCATTAACTAATTATAATGAATAAGCTAAATCAGAGATATTTAGGGGATATAGTTTAGTTATACACTCATATTATAACTTGTACAAAGTCCTTGTTTTGATGTTCAGTGCCTCAAAAACAAAAACATTAAAATTAAAAAAATCTACACCAGTAAAACTTACTGGTACCGTAATTTAATTTATACAAAATTTCAGATTATAACAAATAGCAAAAATTCAATAAACTGTTAATTAAATGTAGGGATGTCAGATTGAGGTGGGTAGAACATGTGTAGGAAACTTTTCAAAAAGGGAATTCAGAGAAACAGTCAGACCTAACCCTGTATGTCCCCACCATCAGGGTGCTTGCTTTCCTCAGGTAACCAGTGCAGGCAGAGAGAAGCAGCCAGAAATATCCTGCGTACCTATAGGATGACATTGGAGACACTTGTTTTCCATGGGCAGCCAATGCAGCTGGGAGAATCAGACAAACAAGCCTTAACGCATCTGCCACCATCAGGAGAGCACTGATATAGCAATGTGGCCAGGAAAAGAAGCAGCCCGGCCACTATACACTCATGGCCATCAAGCCATGGTGTAGCTCCACAGGTTTGAAGAAGCCCACCCTATGCCCCATTGTCTCTCTAGGGTTTACCCAGGTGCCTGGTCCACTATCCTGCACTAAGGGGTAGGCAATGTGGGAAGCACCAGGGGCCCATAACTGGCTTGTCAGAAGGAACCCAGAAAAATATGAAGACTAAGGAGCAAGACAGTCTGAGACCTCTAGTCCACACAGAACAAGCCTGGGAGATATAGACACAGAAATCTCTGGAAGGATAGCAATTGAAATAAATAACTTTATGAGACTGTAAAAGTAATCACATCAGAAATATTATCTCAAGTAAAAGTAGAAATCACAAACATAATGAAAAATTGCTCAGAATATCTAAAGAAGACACACATACAAAAAAACAGGAGCATAGGAAAATGATAGAAGCCTTGAATGAACAATATGGGAAGATTCATGAAACAGATTCAAAGAGATATACAGGAAATTAAGAACCCCATTGAAAGCTGGCAAAACTACCTGGAAGAGATTGAAGATAGACTTTCAGACCTTAAAGACAGAATTGCAACTGATCATAAAGGAAAGATGTCTTTAAAATAACAAAGATCCAGGAAATAATTCAACAGCTGCAAGATGACATAAAGAGAAATAATCAATAGTGCTAGATGTCAGCAAAAAGCAGGGGTCAACACAAATGACATAAAAAGACTATTTACAGAAGTAATAGCAGAAAACTTCCCAAACATGGGAAAAGGATCTAGCTACAGATAAGGCCCAACTATCTATAACCAAAATAAATCAACCCAAAGACATATAATAATCAATATCCCAGAAATTCAGCACAAGATCAGACTATTAAAGGCTGTTACAGAAAAGAAACAGATCGCCTAGAAAGGAAAACCCATCAGCATCACAGCAGACTTCTCAACACAAATCATCAAGTAAAGGAGAACTTGGAGTGAAGTGTTACCAGTCCTGAAATAAAAAAAAAAAAAACTTTCAACCCAGATTGACATACTGTATAAAACTATCCTTCAAAATTGATGGAAAAGTAAGATACTTCCATGGTAAAGAACAACTGAAGGAATTCATGACCACAAAATCAGTGCTACAAAGAGTGCTGAAGGATATTCTACAGCAAGATAAATATGACCATGGTCCCAGGAACAGCAGCAGAGGGGGATCTTCAAACAGGCAAGGCAACTGAACAGAGGAAGAAAGATGGGTGGCCAACAACAGGTGGATAACAAGGCAGAGATGAGTCAATGCATGCCGATGGTAAACAAGTAAATGTAAATGACCATTAATGTAAATGACCTCAATTCATCAATAAAAGAAACACAGGCAGAGTGGATCAAGAAATAAGATCCATCAATATGCTATATTGAAGAAACACACTTAACTCTAAAGGAAATGTATAGACCAAAAGTTAAAGGAGAGAAAATAATGTTGCATGCAATAGGAAACCATAAAAAAGCAGGGATAACTTGCTCATTAATTGCAGAAAAGATAACAAATATATGATATTTTTATACAAAGGAAAGCTACTCAGCTATAAAGAATAATAATCTTGAGACTCGTAGATAAATTGATGCAACTTGAAATGCTCGAGTGAAATGGTACGAATCATAGGTGTGACCATTTTATTAATCCCTAGCATAAAAAACTGAAGCAGTGAGTGGGATCCAAAATGTACAATAGACACTGTGAAAGTGATAGGGGCTGAAACATCTAAAAAGGGAAGGTTGTAATTACTGTTAATTTCCTATTATCTAGTTTTGAATTCTTGTATTGTTTTCACTGTTTTGTTAGATTTGTTTTTATTCTGTTTTGTTTTGTTTGATTTTACTATGTCTGATAGTATGGGCAGCTACTTTGAATATAACAAGATATACTACGGTGGCTGTTGTTGATTTCCTATTATCAGGTATTGTAGTGCTATAATGCTTCCACTGTTTTGTTTTGATTGGTTTTATTCTGTTTTACTTTGTTTGATTTTATTATGTCTGAAGGTATGGACAGCTACTTTGAAGAAAAAAAGAGACATTACAATAGCCATTGCTGATTTCCTATTATTTTGATTTGAAGTCCTATAGTCCTTTGATTATTCTGTTTTGATGAGTGAGATTTATTGTTTTATTTTGTTTAGTTTTATTCTCTTTAAGATAAAGGGAATTCATTATTATAAATGAGTGAATTATATATACATAAACATTTATCTAATCTTCCCCTTAATATATAAGATAATGAATATATATTATCTTAATTATGATCTTGGTTTAATGATCATATGCATGAAAATTATCTTAATTATGATCTTGGTTTAATGATCATATGCATGAAAATTAACACTACAGTTGTTAAATTTATAGCAGGCAAATTAAACTCCCATATAGGTGTAACAAGTAAAATATGCAACTCAGTACTTGGAAGTAAACATACTTTGTAATGATGTGAATGAATCAATAAAAACTAAAATATTTATTGTGAATTGTAAAATTTAAGGAGAGAAATTGTCTTCTATAAAGGCTAAAAATCATCTCAAAGTCCAAGCAGAAGGACTAACATCAAAGCCCCCCAAAAATTTTATTTTGAAGGAAATGATGACAGAGATAAAAATGTACTAAAAACTTAAGGGTTCCAAATGGTATAATTTCTTATGAAATAAAATCAAAAGTTGTGAAAATAGTTAACTTTGAGAAGACAAAAGTTATAATAATTTTCATAAATAACTAGCAAAAATATTACTGCACATTAATTATAATTTTATCTGAAGATTTTATATCACTATATTGAAAGAAAAAGTGGAACAAATATAAGACTTCAGGATAAAAAAGATGTGTATCTTATTTTGCAAAAACTTTTCAAAGCTATCACCATTTAATGAAGACCATATTTCTTTAAAACTATTTAAACTGCAACAGTTGTTTTGACAAAATTAATGTGTCATTTTTTTTCTGCCTTATATTATTGGGTAGAGCTAGATGGATAGAAATAAAAATTCTAGTTCATGGAATGGAGCTCATTTGGCTTTATTTTTATCATTATTTTAATAAGTATGACATGTTATCATTATAGCACTGCCTATTTGGCTGTCAGCATGTAGATGGGAATAAGATGGACACATTTTACAGCTTCCCGCTCTAACTAAAGTCAATATTCAAAATAAATGTGATATGTCGCAGAGCAATAAAATAATACTAGTTTCTAGGGCCGTACTACCAGAGGAAAGAGAATATAACTCCCAAATCCCAGTTTATTTTAAAAGCTATTAAGAGAAAATAAGAAAATAGGAGCAAGAAGATAGCTTGGCAGAGTAGTAATTATCTCGCAGTGGTCAGTCTTCTTCACAATAGAAAGTTAGATGACCTTGTGACCATTTAGTTGAGTAGTGTATCTATTATTCTTTCTGTTTGAAATATCCTTTTGCTATTTGGTATACATGATAAAAAAGATTTGATTCCAATGTTTATTCCTAAAAATGACCAACTATTTTCTGTTTTATTCCTTTTTCTTTCCCTGCACATTAGCACAAAGGTGATAGAATCTAGAATACTACATTCGACCAAGTGAATGACAAGAGTGCCAAAGAAACCCAGCATCACCAATGCTTTCCTTTCCATACTTACCTATCTCTCCCTTTTTTAAGCCACTGTATTTTGCAGTGAACTTGTTAGATACACTTATTAATCTTCCCAGGTAATTTTCTAATATACAGTAGGTACAATGACTGTTTTTCATTGAGATCTTAACAATAAATCAAGTATTTTCTTATATTAATGATATCCTTAAAACTACATGACAGTCTATGTATTCAGGCCAGACTATTTCTAGGCTGTAAATATGAAAGAGAATTTTAACTCTGATGAGGGGTCATAAAGTTCTCATTCTTTCTGACTTTTGAAGGGAAAAAAATTCCAGCTCAGAGAGTAAGTAAGCAGGTAGTGTAGGAAAGAAAAAAATAAAGATGAGATCATGGCCTACTCACACTTACATGTCTGGAATTTTTTGAGACTTAAAATGTTTTGGGGAAGATGTTAGAATAAAAAGTAATGCTTTAAATTCTTTTAACTTTTTCAAGAGAAATAAACTTACTTTGTGTCAGACAAGATAAATAGCTGAGTAGATTTGTAGTACTTTTTATGAATGAATTAAAAACAGACTCACAAAGTTATCATTGTAAAAATAAAATTATGAAGTAGAATTTAAATAATAACAAAACACAAAGACTTGATCCAAAACAGCAACCTCTTTCTTACAGTGCATGTTGTTATAATAGAGAAAATTTATTAATAATTTAAAATCATTAACAACTACCGAGTCAATCCAGTAAATCAATAGAAGTGCATAAGTGCAGGTTCACTGGAAGAACAGGCTGAATATAAAATATTGATATTGAAAGGATTTATCAAGTAGGCTTAAAGCCATCTGTAGAACCAAGGGTGAAAGAATGCAAAATGGCCAAGAAAGCAGGAGGATCCAGCCTGTTCCAAGAGCTGTATCTCACTCTGGAAGCTGGTACAAGTTTGTGTCAAAAAGCTAAATGTTCTACATTGAAAGGCTGAAGAATCTGCACTGAAAGCATAAAGGAACTAGAGACTGAATATCCAAAAGCAATAATAAAGGCTGAAGATCCTCCAAAGAACAGATTCCTTCTTCTTTCCCTTTTTATTCTAGCCAGGCCACAAACCTATTGGTTAGACCATGTCCACGATGCATTATTTCTTCTCAGTTTGTGACCTACATGTCAAACATCCACAGTCACATGCAGAACTGTGCTCTACTAATCCTCTAGGGGTTTCTTAATCCACTCAAGTTAACATATTACATCTAACTATCATAGCAAGCATTTAATGACACATGGATTATTAATTCTATGAGAACATCTGTGTCAGCAACCACAAAGCTACAGTAGGATACTCAGTCAGTTCTCCCAGAAAAATAATTGTGATATTTCAGTGATGAAATGAGTGTCTTAAACAGTAGTGACTCTGCAGTATTGATGATAGTGGGAGTTCTAAAGACCCACACTGCTAAGAGAGGAACAGATGAGAAATCCGAATTTGTCTGGACATTGTGTCTGATTCTATAAGCCAGAATGTATTGCAAAATGGATAGGCCCCCTGATTCAAGATGGGCCAATTCCCAGAAGATCTGTAAAACTCAGAGAACCAACTTGTTTCCTTATGTCCAAAGACCACAAAGTAAAAAAAAATATATAAGGCATTTTATTCTTTAAATTTTGTTTAAAATAAATATAAACTTTTGTTTATAGTAAATTTCTGTGGTGTTTAAAATAAATTTTACTTTATTTTGTCTTTCGTTTAACAGTATGAGTGATCGAGGAAGCCATTGACTAAATCAAGTAACAATTAGGACAGACAAACTTTCAGAATAAGTTATTGAATCCAGGTTTAATTATTGTATGAAAATAATGCTTTGAGAATAAAGAATATTCTAATGTTCTTACATTGCATTTTGGGGATAATATACTTATATCTCAGTTATCTTTCCTGTAAATTACATTGTCTGTCTAAACATAGCTTTTTCCTTCACAAACCCAGTGTTGCCTCATGCTAGAAATTATATCCATCAGAAATGCTAAGGGGTAACTTTTATAATAACAAAATACACTTGCTGTCCCTTTAAATTCCAGCTAATTTATTTTCCAAATACTTCAAGCATGTGTGACATGAAGCATCAAATTATTGCAGCAAAACCAGCCATGTGCCCTCTCTCCACACAGATCTATCTATCTGTCTGTCTGTCTATCTGTCTATATTCATCACCACTGAGTGGAGTCCCTAAATCAGCTAAGCCAAGAAGCACAACACACTAAGGTAATAGGGGTAATAAGATCACCATTATGGATGGGAACATTCCTTTTTCATAAGGTGCACATGTTCCTTCAGAATTTTGTTTTCCTGACTACACATTTATTACTTTTATGATACTCTTCCAAATATTTTCAAAACTTGTACATTTTAACATGACCATTTGTATCACTCATGGGAGAAAAGAGAGATCCCAGAAAGCGAAGCTTAATCATATTTCCAACAGATTTTATGGACATCAAATAATCTTAGCAAATATTTATTTAGTAATATCTTGTGTGGTTAATAAGTGTTGCTGAAATCTGTGGCTTTATCAGATACTTAGCAGAGTATAAGGTACCTAAATTCACTACTACCTATTTCAAGCATTCTGTATAATACAACCTGCAGTAGTGCCTGGCACAGGATATAGTTTACTCAGAGCACACTTACAAATGGAGTTCTGTGATGTACTTCAATTAAATGTAACCTAATCCGTGTGTTAAGAAAAGACTTCTTTGCATGGATAATACCAAAACTTAAGATTTATAAGTTATGAAGAAATTAGATGGTAAAAGTTTTTAGGTCGTCTAAATGAAACATTGTGAGAAAAGTTCCTAAGATATTAGTAAGAAGTTGCATCAAATAAATGGAAGAGTTCTAATATAGGAAATTTGAAGAAGTTAGCAGGTTAAGAAGGTAAATGAAGAACACATCAGAGAAATGCTTTTTCAGGGAGATTTTAGCCTAAGGGCAACAGGAAGTTATAAGTGTATTTTAAGCAAGAGTGTATGCTTTATTTATTTGTTTCTTCTGTCAGCAGTATTTCAATTGAGAATATTCATATAGATCTATTCTTCCATTCAAAATATGGTCATCTAGGAAACATCATTTACTTCTTTTTGTTTGAGTTTGATCAGGGATGAGATAATTTTTCTACAAATAAGTAATTACCAAACTTCTATTTAAAATCCCCTCAGTATACTTTCTTCCTTTTAATTTGTGAGTTTTAGGTATTGTGCCTCAACAATGGGAAACTTGACTAATAAAATTTGTTTTGATATTTTCACCAGTAGTCTTAAGAATAAGAACCAGTTCAGTAAACAAGACCACATAGTGATATATTTCAACCATCTGTTTTATAGCCAATTTCCAACAGAATTAAACAATACAATGTCATATTTATAATAGCACAGCATCAATAGATCACTCATGAACTGGAAAAGGATATTGTGGAAATGGCATTTCATATTGTTTATGAATGAACACTATACATTTATAATGCAAAAGAGTATTATGTTGTATACAAAATTTATGATATTTAGCTGCTTGACATTTAAAGATATAATCATGTTATTAAAGTGACATTTCAAAAATAGAAATAGTTATCATAAACAGTAAATTATTAGATAGAAAAATTCAGAGAAATGCAATATCTTCTAGAATAATTAAAAATGGCTACAGACATAACACAAGTTTGCTCCAAAGATACAGTTTTGATAAAGAACAACATGGCCTCTGAATCTGAAGAACTTATGATCTACTATGCAAGAGTCCTATATTCAGACTGTATTAATTCCTTTCTTCATTTCTTGTACATCTATGACTGAGTAAATATTAATAAAACTATATATTACAATGGCAACAATTGTTTAGTAAGATTACTGTGTTTAGCAAGATTACACAGTAGCCTTATTTATTATCTATGTTTGCCAACACTACTTTGGAAATAAAAATTAGGTCAGATTGCTCATCAATTGTGTGTTACATGGATTAGAATATGTGAAACTTTCTATCATACTTTAGAGGAATTGTGGATTTGCAATGGATTCTGTCAAAAAATAGTTATCAGTGTTCATCTAATAGTTATCAGTGTTCATCTAATAGGAAGATATTCACAAGAGAGCTTTAAGTCTCAATTCAAGAAAATACATGTATATTTTTGTATTTATAGGTGGTATGACATCATAACGGTGGGAACCACCATATGTATACCTTTTCTCTGAAATTATTTTCAGTAATAAGACTATTTTACTTATTAAAATACTGTCATTAAACCTTCAGCATTTAAGAGATCCCTTATATATGACTACCTTGATACATAATGAAGAAAATCTTTGGTGTTTAAATTAATTAGTATAAATAAAACTATGAATTGATTCATATAATATTCTATAAATCATAATGAAGACAACTCAGGAGGAATATTTTTCTACAAATGTGATCTATATATGCTTACCTGAGAAATAATGTAATGTCTTATATTTTTGACACTTTAATTCACAATATCCTATAAATTTTATGAGCATATAGGTATTTATACAAAATATGATTATACCTTATTCTTGTCCCTTAGAAATTTCTATAATTTGGAAATATTTGTTTCTTCATGCATGTAATAAACTGTATGCCACATACTGCTATTTGAATAAAGTTGTGCATTTTCAATAGTGAACAGCAATTTTAAATTGTAGACATCAATAAAAGGATAATCCACTTGTGTAGGATGTCAGGTTTTGATGAAATTAATACTTACGCTATGTGTCACATAAAGCTAAGAGACATGCCGATGTTAATGTTTGACTATCACTGATTTCTTTAAAATCACATTTCCATGCAAATATTTTGTTTTCTTTGAAAATTTCTTTTATTTATGCTCAAATGCTTGTCATTTCAATTGAAAATACTTTCTCATCTTCAAACTCAGAACACAGTGGGTAAATGAGCATGTGTAACATCAAGTAAAACCGATTGCTTCATTCACCAACAACTTACGAAGTCATCCAAGGGCTGAAAAGCAAAGTGGACTTTCTACTCATCTCTTACAGTTGCCAGTATCTCATATGCAGAAGCAACATTTGCTTCAAAATTTACTCTTCTTTCCAACAAGCATAGACTTTTTTTTTCCTTAGCTTATTTTGAAATTCAATATCTGCTACTTAAAAAATTGTTTTAGGAATACATTATTTAGGCTTATAATAGCAGTTTGGAAAAGTAGAAAATGTCAAAATATATAACCTTTCCAAAATGTCGTGATATGGATCTTAGAATAATATACCAACACACTGCAGTAAAAATATAAAATATATAAGTTTAATTACATATAGTATATGCATCGTATATATACCATGCTTACATTTTAAAACTCCTTTACCTTACAATAATAACATTAGTGACTTCTAATTATTTCAGTATATTTTTCTTTAGAGGTGGCAATAATCCTTTGAATTCATAGAATGCCATTATGAAAACTGGGCCCAAATTTTGTAGAGTGGTTGTGTTGTCAAATATAAAACATAAAAACAAAATAATGTGTGCCAATTACAAATTAACAAAAGAACATGAGTCAAATTTTGTTCAAAGGATTCATTTTCAATGTTAATGCATGTATCGTAACAATAATCCCATTGTTCAAAATAATTTCAGGAGTCCTTTTAATATTCGTTTTCAAAGCTACTGTACTCATAGGGAACACACTGCTACTTGTATATTCATTATTTTCTCGACCAATTGTGTTCTCTTGAATAGCAGAATTATTAAACAACTCAAACTTTGTACCAATTTGTAAAAAAGAAAAATCATGTTTTCAAAAGACAAAAAAATTAAGAGATAGGTGGAGGGGACAGGAGAAGGGAAAGGAATAAAGAAAGAATTAAAATGTGTTATAGACATGCACTAACTCCCTACAATGAATGAAAACACTATGTACTGCAAACGCACTAATTAAAAAGGAGAAAGTAAACAAATCATCGTATTCCAGCAAAAGAGTAAATAAAAAAAGGAAAATCATTCTTTGAGTGATCACATTACTATGAAGAGGCGTGTACATCAGATCAAGTACATGGACTCCACCTGCAAAGATCCCAAGGCAGTGAGGTCTTCAATACTTTCTGAACACCACAAAGGGCAGCAGTTTTTGCAGTTCACACAATTAAAAAAAAAAAAAGACAAAATGGAAATAAACCTTTGTAAACAGGGAAGGAAGAGGAGATGAATGGAAGAGAGGGAATTGGGGGGGGGGAATCAAAATATATCATGTATGAGTACAAATTCCCTATGATGAATATGATCATTATGTATATCTAAGATGTACTAGTAAACTTAATTAAATAATCAAGTGCTAAAATGGGGCTTATCCACACCATATTTCATTAAAATGGTCCAATATAAATAAAAATTGTTTACAATGATTGCATTCTAAACCAAAAGTTTAAAAAGAAATATAGTTTTGCACAACAACATTTATTTATTTATTTATTGACTGAGACAGGGTCTCACTATGCAGTGCAGGCTGGCCTTGAACTCACTTATGTAGCCCAGGTGGGCCTAGAACTCATGGGGATCCTCCTCTTTCTTCCTCAGAGTGCTGGAATTACAGACATGTGCCACCAAGCGCAGTTCTGACAGGAATATTTTAAATAAATACGTAAATCCATATTACCACCAGCCTTTAGTCAAAGTAATACACACAGATTTAGTATTTTTGAAATATTCTCATTTCCTATACTACACAGTTTTTAAAAATTTTCCCATGCAAGTTAATATTTGCTATGTTGAATAGGCTTTTGTCTCAAAGGTAACAAAGTATAATGTGCTACTAACATGTCTGTCTAATTTTAAATTAACTTTAATTGCTAACGTATTTTAATGATGAGATGTCTGATAATTTGGCTATCAGATCAAGGGACTATTTTAGAATAATTTATTGTCCACATTTCTCTTATGCTCTGCCCTTGAGTGTGAGGATCACCTACATTTTAGGCAAAATATGAGTAGCTAAAAATATAGGAAGAATACAAAAGACGATTTGTCCTGTTTGTAGGGCAGAATGATTAACTTGCATTGAAATTTCGTTTTCTTACTCTTGATTTTCTCGTCTTCTTTCTCTTACTTATTTCTGAGTATTTCTCTTATAGTTTTTAGGTGAAGCTGATTTGCAAGTCAGAGGTCGACTTCTGTGAGTTACATAAATATCATTAAAAATAAGCTATAACATAAACTGCCTTTCTTAGGTCTAGAGAGAGATGTAAGTGGGGAAGAAAATCTGCACATTGAAGAAATATCAAGGAGTTCTTATTTACATGAAATATGAATTAATATATCTGTCTTCTTAAACAATAAATAATAGCATTATCATTTTAATACTTCAGATTTAAGGTTATTATATTTATTTTTTTCTTGACAGATCCACAATTCTAGATATATTTTTATAGCATTATATTTATAGATTTAAGAACACTAATTAAATAGAACCTGGGGTGGTGTTTTGAGTAACATGACATTTTGTATTTCCTGTTTAAAGTAATAAATAGATACTAGAAGGATATGCCCTAATAGTTTATCTTTAGTGCAGAAGTGTGCTATTTAACTTTCTCTTCATTGAATTTCATCCCTAAAAATAGTATTATGCACACACAAAAAATGCCTTTCACATATATTTTGTTTCTTTCCAAAATTACTCTCCTTTGTGAGACTCTCTTACTGGATGTGAACTGATTCACTTTTTGTTAACTTTTCTTAAACAAAGCTAATAAATCTGAAAATCTTAAAATATTTTAGTACAAGGGTACACAATAGGCATCGGAACAAAACTTTGAGTAATTAATACAGTAAAATTGTATGAAATTTGGAATTAACAATGAAGAATCCTAAATATCAATCATTTATAGAACTCTAAATATCGAAAATAATTTTATTTTCAGTAGAATAAAGGGCCTTTCCAATATCTATTTTATTAAAGAGGTATTTATAGCTAAATAATTAGTTGGTGTCTAAAGTTTCAGTTTGTTCTTTTGAAGTACTTTTTTTATTCAAATAGCAAAAATACAAATATTTATTACCAAACCAGGAGTGATATGCCTGCTTTTATGTCCAGCCACTTGAGAGACTGTAGGAAGAACAATGGAACCCAGCAGGTTGAGGCCAGCATGGGCAACATAGCAAGATCTAGTCTCAAGTTTTTTCCAATTGTCATGCAATTGTAATAAGTAATTGTTTGTAACATCAAACCTTTGGTGTACCAAGAATTTCCAAAAGAAATTATGGGTCAGTTGCTCTTGTATAGCGTATTCTTTCTTTAAAAACTTGAGATAGCTTTTTTAAAGTCAGTTTATTTACATTCTTAAGGATAATTTCTTCCTCATGTCTCAGTTTATGCTACCCATGACCAGAACTGAAGTGTTTAATGTTAGGGTCTACCGTCAACTGGAATATGACTTTAGGGATAGCAATGTTTATAGTATTGGGAAGAAAGATAGCCCTTTAGTGGAGCAGAAATAGGCAGAGAGAGAGATGGAAGGAGACGGAAGAGAAGAAGAAATGAGAAGACCTCTAGAAGATGGGGGGAGGAAGGTAATGAGGATGTAGAATGTAGAAAGTAGACAGAGATGAGAGAAGAAGAAAGAGGTGGATGGAAGAAAGCAAGAAGGAAAAAAGAAGAGAAGGGCCAATTCCAACACTAGAAAGTTCATTTCAGTCTTTAGTTATTAGACCACAGGAAAAGAGTTCCTCTCTTCTATTATATTTAGACAGTACTTTAAAGTAGTGCTTCTTTCACAGAAAAGTCAAATTTATAATTGATACTTCTTATCAGAAGACTAAAAATACTCTCCTGTATTAAACGCTCAGAGTTTAGTAAATCATAACTGGATATGGTCATTGCTTAGATATATTCAATTATTTTCTTTGAAAAATAATTTTCATTTTATAAAAATGTATGGCTTTAGCTCTGTATTTCAAAACATTGAAATAGTACAAAAAGTCTTACAATAATAAATTGTAACTAGTATTTAGTAAATGACCAAACTAATAAGATATGTCTTTAATACAAGTGAGCTAAAATTCAGTTCTCTTGGAGAAATTCTTTGACTTCAAACAGTATTACAAACAGAAACTCAAAATAGTATAAGTGTCACTAACCAATCATTTTGTAATACTTAGTATAGAATTAAATAGCTATAATATATGGCAAATGATTTGTAATACAAAAGCATTACAAAAAGATATAGTTTACATATGTAAATAGACTCCATCTATTTAAAATATAAACTACTTCAGTTTGCACACCAAAGGATATTTTTCTCATTTTTGGATCCAAATTGTAATTATAGATAAAAAGAAGGAGCCAAATGCATATCCCAGAAATCATTATATCTTACCAACATGACCAGAAGAAAACTAATATCATAGTTGTTTTTATTAATTTTATGTGGAGTATTATAGAACAGTTTATCATTTCAAAAATCCAGGTTTTTCTTTTACTGGGGAGATAATAAAATTTACTAATTGTCATTCTAACTATAAGTCATTATAAAAAATTGAATTTTAATATTTTCAACTACTACATTCATCATTCACATTGAAAATATTTTATTATTCAGTTATTAAAAATACAACACTGTATTGCATTCAAAATGAGAAATTATCTTGTGTGAACTACTGTATAAGAAATAGCCAGTATGTGGTTATTTGTACTACTTTATACAGTTTTACACTTTATTTTCTTAAAATGCTCAACAGTGTTATGGCTTGCCTCTAGATGTCCCTCCAAAGCCTCATGCCGTCATAGGTTGGCTCCTAGAGTCCATGATTGATCCCAGATCCAATGCTAGGACTGTGAGTGAGAGTGCTCTACCTGCCCTGGGGCAGGTTGCCTGTGTACATTATAAGTTATGGAAAGATTTACTCTCTGCTCTCTCTTCTGTCTCTGTCTCTCTCCCTTTTCTCTCTGCTCTCTCTGTCTCTTTCTCTCTCCCCTCCCTGGTGGCTTTTGATATCTTCTACCCACCATGAATTGCTCTTTTCTGTGAAGCCACCCTATCTTGGAGTCAGCTAACTATGGACTGAAATCTCTATAAAATGTAAGTTAAGTCAGCCTTTCCTCCTTTAATTTTTGGTGTTGAACATTATGTCTCAGCTATTAGAAAAGTAAGAAATGAAAGAAAAAGCTTCACATGAAAATGTAAGCTGATTATCCAATATATGCAAAGTCTTGGTTCACATACTATTTTGTAAGCACAGTTATATCATAGCCTTCATTTTTATTTTAAACCTAAAGCAGTCTCATCATTTCAGATTTATATAGCCTGTAAAAGATACTTCTATTACCAAATTCTGGTAGACTTCTGGAAATGTGTTTTTATCACTACCTATTTCCTAGCCTCCATTCAGCAATAGCCCCGTCTTGAGTTTATATATTAAAATGTGAAAAGTGATTATTAATTCATCCATGTGGTACACAGAATTGTGGCCCTCAAAGTTGTCCATAAGTGGGCTGGGGATTTAGCTTAGTGGCGTAGGCACCTGTCTGGCAAATGTAAGGTCATGAGTTCAAACCCCGGTACTAAAAAAAAAAAAAAAAAAATGTCCATCATTTAATTATGGAAACCTATGATCATATTACTTTATGTGTCAAAAAGGACTTTCTAGAAGTAATTAGGTCAAGGATCTTGCATTAGCAAGGCCACCTTGGACTGTCTCTATGGGCTTAATGTAATCACAAGGTTGCTTTCAAGACAGAAAGAAGAGGTTGGAGTCAGAAAAAGAGGTTTAAAAAGGAAGCAAAGTCCAGTCCGACCATGGAGGGACTCAAAGCACAGCACACAAAGACAGTCTGCCCGGTCTCCCAGTAGGGGCCTCTGGCCTGAACTGGGAGGAGAACCAACAGCCCCAGAGCTCAGACCATGGAGGGACTGGAGGTGCAGCACAGAAAGGCAATTTGCCCGCCCTCTTGGTGAGCACCCCTGGCATGAGGCAGGAGAAGAATCACTCAGCGGCTCCCATTAGCCTACTGGTGAGCAGGCTAAGAATCAACCCACCACCAACCCCTCCACCCCCATTAGCAAGTGAGCCAGAGATCTAGACATCTAAGAGGTTGACCATATATAATGTAGTAAATGGGGGTGGGGGATTTCCTTCTATCATCTCTTTGAAGGCAAATATTGTTATCACTGTTTTTCTTTGTTCTGATTAATGATATTGCTCTATTCAATGTTATGTTTTGATAAGTTCTAGAATGTCCTGTATTTCCTTTGATTTGGCCATACCTTATTGAAAGAACAACTGTTGTGAAGATAATCGGATATATTATGATACCTATTACTGTTATGCCAGTAACACTGTTGAGGGTTTCTGTACCAATTTCACTGCACTCTCTCAGCTGGCTTTGTTCCATCTTGTTCTGTTGTATTTTGCTACCTTAAAAATAATAAAAAATTATAATAAATAAAAATAAAAAGTAAATAACAAAACAGATCAGTAAGGTACTGAGCAAACTGAAACATGATATAACTAAACAGATAATGGACTTGAAAAGCAAAAGGAGGAAAAGAAAGTGCTCTAAAGGATATAACTGCATGTATGTTTAAGTGTGTAGGATTGATGACCATGTTGCTGGGTTTTTGTTGGACTGTTGAATGGAACTGTTTGCAGCCTCACTGTTTGAATATCCACCTTGTATGCTTTAATTTTTTTAACTTGAACAACTATATCTAGAAGACAATAAGCAATTTATCAACTAGTGATTTCTTACTGTTTTTTTCTTTTTCTTTGAAATTCTGTATTGTTTCTTCCCTTTTTTTCTGTTTTGATTTTTTCTCTTCAAATAAAATTTTAAAAAATTAAAAAAAAGAAAACCAAGCAGAACATGAAGCTGTGTGATAGCTAGAAGAGACTCATGAGGTTAAGAATATAGGCAGCCTTGGTAAGTTGCTGGGCAAAACAAGAAATGTATCTTCCCTAGCTCGACCTTCTAGAAGAAGCACAGCCTTGTTTATATATTGGCATCAGCCTGTAGGATCTATTTCCCATCGCTACAACTGTAAGAAAATAAATTGTGTTGTTGAAGCCACTAAAATTGTGCTTATTTTTTACAGTGGCATCAGCAGTAATATATAATGTATAACTTGATTTTCTCTTTCCTGTTTTCAAGTGAAATATAATTTGTAATAATTAGAAACATTGATATTTTTATAAAACAGAGAGCTTACAAGCAAGTCAGAAATAAAGTAACTCAAAATATAACATTGTTACAATTTTATGTTCTGTGATTATCCTGGGACAGAACACTTGCTGACCCACATTTTTCTGTGATTTCACTCCATATTTTTCTGCTTCATTATTGACCTTTTATAATTTTTCTATAATTTTACTTAATTATAGGAATCAATACAAATAATAGCTCAGGCAAATAACTGATGTTAACCACTTTGTTTTTAACTTATGTTATTTACCTGTAGCCTTTGCTATTGTGAAGGGTAACATGTATCAGGTTAAAAATGACAAAGATAGGAGCATGGAGAAAAAAAAGGCAAAAGAAAAAAAATATGTATATATACACAAAATAGTTAAGATAGTTATACTACTGAAAACAAAGGGTTGTGTCTGTATTGTTTGATCAATTTTTGTGCCTATATCTTGTAATATGAGCAACTACTTTGAAGATAATACACAATGTACTAACCATTATTACTCTCATACAATTTTAATTTGAAATTTTGTGCCATTATTTTTATTGTATTTTATTCTTTAAAATAATAAGATATTCAATTCCCAAAGTACCAAAAAATAAAATAAAATAGCAACAAATTAAAAATTGAAATACAGGATCATTATCTTAAAAAAAGACAAAAGAAGAATTCAATTTATCTCAGCAGCTCTGCAAAGAAAAATTTTTTAAACTCTCCTTTACGTTTCTACATGATGGAATTTTTGAATCACATGTAGTTGCAAAAATTTATAAAGTTTAAATTAGGTATATTCATAAACTAACAATAATATTTTGCAAGGAATTCATGTTGGTAGAATCCATCAGGCTTTCTAGGATTACAGGTTTATATAGATTGGTGGTGTATGTGAATGATTTGCATGTGTACATGGATGTATTTATATGAAATTTTTTCACAGTTTTGAGTTTTTTTGACTTTCACAGTAGTCAAGACACAGAAAAAATATCACAAGGATCCTTCTTGTTATGGTTTACAGATGTGTTACCCTGTTTTACCCTACCTTACATCACCAAAGATACCCTGAAAATCCCTATCATTTTATCACTTTAAGATTGTCATAAAACAGAATGAGTCATACAAAATATCATCTTTTTATGATTGCCCTTCATACCCAGAATTAGTTTAAAGTTGTATTCTTCAAATTTGTTAAATTCACTTATATCCAGGAATTATCTAGTAAATAACTTGAAATTATTTGTAAACGATTGTATAGACTTCATGTAAAATCTTTTTCAATTCTTTCCTTCCTTTTCATTTTTATGACTATATATTTGCAGCCCATAATGATTACATTCTTCATTTTTATGTATTTAATTTGTTTTTCCTGTTGTAATTGCCTTGGCTAGAATTTCCAGTATCGTGTACAATAAAAGGAATAGTGCATGTCTTTATCTCTTCCCTAAATCAGTAGTAAAGTGCTAACATTTTATGATTCAATGTAATCCTAGCTGCAGGGTTTTGTAGATGCTTTTTATGATATTAAGAAAATTACCATCTATTTTTAATTTATTAAGATCTTGTTCTTTTAATTTGTTTTAGATAATGTCAAATGCTTTTCTGCACCATCGAATTTTCTTTCTTAGCTTTTGAAAGGTTATAGCAATTGGTCATTTATAAATATTAAATATTTCTTATATAATGGGAAAAATATATTTAGACAATTTAGGTTTTTTGTTTCTGTTTTATTATTCTGAGATGAAATCCTCCTATGTGGCTCAGGCTGGTCTTTATTTCATTTATGTACCATCACACTCAGCCACCATTAAACTTGATATATAATTCTTTTTATTCTTTGCTGAATTAAAATAGCTATTTTTGTTGATGATTTTGGTATTTAATTTCATGATTTATGTTTGATTTTAATTCCATTTTTTAACCATTATTCTCTACTTTTGTTTATTTTTTAACAAAATAAATAATAAATAATCATAAATGAGAAGAATTGCTTGTTCCTATATGTTTTTGGAAGATATGTAAAAACTGATTTTATTTCTTCCTTCAAAGTGTAGTAGAATTATTCACTAAAATGACCTGAATTTATATAACTACTTTTAGGAGTTCTTAATCACAAATTAAATGTCATTGACTATTTCAAGATTGTACAATATGCTTCATATTGATGAAGTTTAGAACTTTGTGGTTTTTGAGAAATTTATTCATATCTAAAATTGTACTATTTATGAACATAAAGTTATTTTCATTAGGCTTTTAGTGGTCTTTTTTGCTTAAAATTTATTCATTGCTTTCTTTATTCTATTGGCAATCTGTGTTTTTTTAATTAATTGTTGGTGGGTCAGCACTTCCTTTCATTGCTTTGTCCTCTGTTGTTTCAGTCATCTCACGCATGTTCTATAAAAGGATAACATGTAAAAATTATTTCTTCTCTTATATTTATTATTGCCCTTCTGTTTGCTTTGAGTTTATTTTCTATTCTAATTGTCTTGAGGTGGCAAATTATGCTGTTGAATCTTCTCTTGTTTTTTAAGGCAAATGTCATATATACACAAAAATTATATGAAATAGTTATAAAGCTAATTTTGCTCTCACTGATTTTTATTTCTAACAAATTAATAAATTTATTCTGACTTCTCAAGTGACATTTATTCATTCTCTAAACCCTAAATTCTAATAGGCATTTTCTTTTAAAATCATCCATAAAGAATATAAAGTATAATTCTAAAGACAATATCAATAAAAGTGTGGGACTCAAAAGTAGGAACTGTTTTTTAAAGTTTGGGTAATGAGCAGAAAGTATTCTCCAGTTTCATAAGGCATCATAACTAAGAGATAGCTTAAAAACAAAGAAAAACAAAATAATCATGCTCAAATGTCTTAAAGAGTGTAACAGGATTTGAGTAATAGAAAAAAATATTTACTTCAGCTCATCTATTTTAGTTGTAACCATTGTAGCAGATTAATTATTAAGAATTTAGTAATTATTATTACTTTCAAACAACTAATTATTCCTGCATGACTGAAGTTTAATGGAAGATATATGACACAAACTTATGTCAGACATTTACACAACACTGATCACAGGTGAAAATGGCCATATTCCCAAAACTATTATAGAGATTTAATGCAATTACAATCAAAATGCCAATAGCATACCTCACAGATCTAGAGAAAATACTCCTAAAATTCATTTGGAAACAAAAGAGACCTAGAATAACAATAGCAATCCTGGTCAACAAAGGCAAGGCAGGAGGCATTACAATCCCTGACTTGAAATTATACTGCAAAGCTACAATGATAAAATTGCATGGTACTGGCAAAACAAACAAACAAAAAAAAAACCAGACCTGAAGATCAATAGAACAGATCAGAAGATGCAGACACAGCTGCAAAGACATTTAGCCACCTTATCTTTGACAAAGGGGCTAAATAATTGGCTATCAATTTATAAGTGGTGTTGGAAGAATTAGCTTTCCACATGCTGACGACTGAAGCTAGACCTGTGTTTATCACCATGCACTAAACTAAATTCAAAATGAATCAAAGATGTAAATATTAAAACAGAAACACTAAATCTACTGGAAGACAAAGTAGGGACAAAGCTAGAAGACACAGGAATAGGGAAAGAGTTCATGAACAAAATGCAAATTACAAGGTAGTACTTCCCAGAATCAGTAACTGGTATATCTTCTTGTGAAAAAATTTTTGTACTTCAAAAGAAATTATCAACAGAGTGAAGAGAAAACCCAGAGAATAGGAAAGAATTTTAGCCAGCTCTTCCTCAGACAAAGGACTTATATCTAGAATATATAAAAAACTGAAAAACACCAGGCTCCTAAAATTCAAAGACCCAATCCAAAAATGGGCATCTGAAATGAACACACATTTATCAGATGAAGAAATACAAATGACAAATAAATACATGAAGACATGCTCAAATATCACAAGTCATTTGAGAAATGCAAATTAAAGCAACATTGAGATTACATCTGACTCCAGAGAGAATGGCTGTCATCAAGAAATCAAGTGATACCAAATGTTGGTGGGGCTGTGAGGAAAAAGAAATGCTTCTCCACTGCTGATGAGAGTGTAGACTGGTGCAACCACTGTGGAACTCATGTGGAGATTCCTCAAAAAGCTAAGATTGGAAGCCCCATAGCATCCACCTATTCCCCTTCTGGGTATTTTCCCAGAAAAAACTGAAAATGTTATGCCACAGCAATGTATGTGCACCCATGTTTATAGCAGCACAAGATCCAAAATATGCAATAGTTATTGTAATAATAAAAGATAAAGTGCTCGAAAGAACTGGGATAGGGGAAAGAAAAAAAAGGGAGAAAAGAAAATATTATACATATGTTGGTAAACATATATAATTTTATGTATGTATATGTATGCTAGATAATTATACTACTAATCTCTTAGTTCATCAAAAAGAACAATTTGTGCTGTCATTATTTGATTGATCAATTTTATACCTAGATTTTGTAACTTAAACAACTAGTTCTGAGATAATGTGCAATATATTAACTAGTGTTAATTCCCTACTTTTTTTTCTTTTTTTGAAATTCTGTATCATTTCTATCCTTTTTTTTGTTTTTCTTTTTAAAATGAAAACAAAAAATTGAGCACAGAGAATTTCAACATGCTTTGCATGGTTCCTGCTGATGGGATGGTCTTTTTAAAATTTTTTATAAAGTTTATGCATTCATATTTCATTTATGAGTATAGCCATTTCAATCCTTTAGAATTAATTGTATTCATTCTCTAGTCAGTTTTTGTTTAAAACCTTCACATCTTAGCATTACATTCTGAATCATTTTACATATGCTTGATATGACCATAATTGTACATGCACAATATGGATACTTCTAAATAAATAGACTACAATTCTTTACTATCTCCAAGAATACAACTCATTCACACAAAACAGTTGAAATATGTTACCATATACAGGGAAAGCATAATGCAATATGCATCATAATTGAAAAAAGTGAAACAACCAAAATTTATGCCGATATGAGATTCTAAATAATCCTTCAGGATGAGATTCTAGTAGTGTTTGTATTCTTAATGCTTTGGTTGAGATAAATTTTCCTTTTGTGAGGCTATGTAAAAGTATTTATTATTTTCTGTTTAGGAACATATTTGCTAACACTTTCCCCAGTCAAATGACAAGCATAAATTATCTCTGTACATACACCAATTTCCCTGTGTGGATTGGGATGATGTTATAAGCCTGATTGTGAATTACTAGATATAAAGGTGTTCATATATCTTCTATTCCTTGTATTTTCAAAGATTAATGTATCTCCCTCTTTCTCCCATCTAATTTACTGTCACCTAATGAAGAAGGCCTTGAGGAAAGAATTGACCACATGATTAGCCTCTAAGGATTTTTTGCTTTTAGAATGTCAAGTTCTTCAAATTCTATACAGATCAGCTTTATAGGGAAATAATTTGTACCAAGTAAAAGCACATAGATCTAGTTCCACACAAGACTGTGTGAAAGAGGTTAGTTCTTGAAGCAAATGCCAAAACAAATGGCCACACATTTATGCTGCTTTTATCTTTGTCTCTGTGGCTACTATTCCTCTTTTGGTTTCAAACTGGGGAAATGAAGAGAAGTGAGTTATCGTAAGTTGGCCTTTGAGGCTTAGCAAGGCTAAGAATTTGACTCTCAGAGAAGGCGTTCTTGCAATACCATGTTTTTTGTCTTCTAGCAGGAACAAGTTTATTTGAACATTTTGTGCTGTGAACAACTGGACACAGGTACCAATTTTGTCCAAAGATCCACAGATTTCAGGGTCATTTGAAACTATCTGCCTTTGCTTTGGCAGCAATTAATTAATTAATAGAGGTGAATTAATAGAGGTGTTTCCTGGTTTTCAGTTTTCATTAAGGAATGAAAATATCACTTCAGAATAAAGTATGTTCTGGTATCAGTCAACTTGCATTTAAGTGAAATGGATGAGTTTGCTGGAGGTTAACTATAATAAGAAATAGAAATAACATATTTGAAGAAAATACAAGTTTTCAATGAGTCAAGAAATACAACTCATCTATCTTTTAATATAGATGCCACATAATATAAATTTTATTTATTTTATATTTTGAAATAGTAAACTTTACCACTTATATACTTATAGATAAAACATATAGCAGTATTTCTGCTTGGTTCTCAGTGATTTCTTACATTTCTATATACACAATTTTTATAATTTAGTCATGTGATTCTTTTGGTGTTATGACATTTTTGTTCAAACTTTTATTATCTCTTATATGAGAAATCTGTTTTTGCCCTCTCCAAATTTCATTCTATTACATCTACTTTATCTTTAGTTATATTATGAAATGTAAAACTAATCATGACATTCTGTGCTTCCAAAATGTTCATAACTTCTCATCACCAGTGGGGAAATATTATAAGTCTTCAATTTCTTCAGTACTTGGACTATCATCACCTGTGCATTCCAATCGTCCCTCTTTACAACTATGACCATTAGTCTCAGGAATTCAGATCTGGTATAGTCATTAAATATTTTTTCTCTTGGACCCAATTACACATATGGAGTATTTTTTTTTCTTCTTCTTCACTTGCTAGACAGGAGCTGAAATGATACCACTGAGTATTTCTTTATTAAGCATTTTCTAGACTTTACCAAATGAGTTTTAATATTTCAATACCGTGCACTTCTATTCTTCCATTGTGAGGTTCTATGCCATAATTTAACTGTGCTCATAGATACTCTTCTACATTTCTTGAAGTCATTTATATGATTTTTGTCTTTTTTTAAATGGTACATAGTTGGAAGTGAAGAAGCTAACAGGAGAGGAAGAAGAGAAAGCCATGAAATTCTAAGTAATCAAAGAAATGAGCACTTTGTTGAGGAAAAAATCACAGGTTTCACAGAAAGAAACATCTTACACCACATCCTCTCATTTACCTGACTGCATTTATTCTCTTTTTCAGCAGCAGTCTGTCAAGTACAGAAAAATAGGCTTTAACAGAAGAGAACTATTACTTTTCCCTAAACAAAGCATTATATTTAACACTACTATTTCATTCCTAGAAGGACTTGACTCTGACCAGGACCAAGGCCTATACTTGGACAGCACTGATTCTGTTTCTTTTGCAGGAATTTAGTAATGCATTATATTACAGACTCTAAACAATATAAAGTAATACTTGATATACTGACAAGGTTTAGTAAACATTCACTATTTTAAAATTAATTAATGTATTATAAGTATTTTAGTATTTTAAAATTAATTAATGTATTATAAGTATGAGGAATGTGTGACAATGTGTTCACTCCTTAAAATTCTATCACAGAAAACACTTTTGTGTCTAAAGGAAAAGAGAAATTTATTCACAGAATACAAAAAAATTTACATGTATGGAGTACTTTGAGCTCAAAGTCATGTTATTACAAGTAGTAGACAAGGTCACCTTTCTGTTTTGGAAAGACACAGATGAATTAATGAAGAGAACAGAAATCAAGAACACCAGATGAAAGAGAGGAGGGTCTTTGCACCTATTGAACACAACGGGTATTTTGATTTGAGTGATAATAAATACCAAACTAAAGTTTGAAGTCCTATTTATGAATTGAAAGACTTTTAAACCCATGTGGTATTTTAATTTCTTCTTTGATCAATATTTTAGAAAAGAAAAAGTATAAATGATACATAGATTGGATTTCATGAGTTGTATCAAAAAAGATAACTCCTGGAAAAAAATGTGAATTTTATAATGGTGAAGATTCAAAACATATATTTCAGAAGAAAAGTGACATACACAGATTTTAAAAATGTAATGATATTATAAATGCATGGTTAAAGAAAAAGAGTGAAATTCTTAATGGAAAAAAAAAACAAAAAGGACCAAGAATATCACTTGTTAGTTAAGAAATGAAGTGTAGATTTTAAACTGAGGTGAGTAGAATTTTACAGTTATATAAAGCATTTAAAATAATGACACTCATAAATATAATATAATAAAGACCACAGGGCTTGCAACTCAGTGAAGGAAAGAAAGTCAGTATTTAAAATGATGATTATTTGTGGTTAACTTCAACTATAGGAAAACTTAGTAGGAAGGTCCCTGTGGTGGACTGATACCTGGTAATCAATTTGTAACACCAGCTGAACTGAATCAGCATGGCGCTGTGTGGGTGGCCCACCTGAGCATTGCTGCCGAGAGAAAAAGGAGGACTGGAGAAAGAGAGGTAGTGGTGCCCCATAGCCCTGTGGGTTTTCCTTGTTGTTGATTCTCCTGTTGCCACTGGCTCTTCTGAAGTAGCTTGTCAAGCTTCTTTCCTGATATGAGCATGTCTGTTCTCATTGTCTGAGGAGGTTGGAACCTTGCTATAGTTGAGAATGGCTGCAGTTCACTTCGGGCGAGCTCTGGTCCTTATTTTGAGGATTGCTTCCTGTCTCCAGAGGGAAAAATGGTGTGCTGTTCAATCTCTAGGAGAAGCTTGTCATGCTGACTTCCTGATATGAACTCAGCTTTTCTCATCATCAGAGGAGTTCAGAAGGCTTCTATTGAGAAGGACTTCATTAGCTGCTGGATCTCAGGTAATTCATTGTGTTTTGGCTAAAAATTGGTCTGTACTTTGCTTGTGTTTAGAGGTATTACTTGGTGACAGAAAAATTTCAGTGCAGTCTACTTGTTGGGATGGTAGCATGATTATTGTTGAGAGCTTTTAGTCAGATCCATGTTGGAAATTAATAGTGAAGAGCCAGTAGATTTATTTGAAGCATTTGGCTAGAGAGAAGGCTCTGGTGGAACTGTGGATTGCAAGGATAAAACAGAGGAAGCTGTGGTTGTTGAAAAGGAACAAGACAATGGACAAAATGAACTGAAGACTTTCACCAGAAGGGAAGTGTGAATTGCAGGAGATCCCTGTATTTTAGTCTTGCCATGCATATTAAGAGTTAATAGGAAGCAAGGACTGTGATTGTCATAACACTTTTTATATGATTTTAATGTCATTTTTGGATATATGTCTGTAACCGTGTTAATCAACGTATGGTAGTTTTAACCTTGAATTTTGGTCACCCTTTAATATTTTGCTTTTGGGGCAGGAATGATTGCAATAAAAATTGTATATATGTAATTGTTATATTAATGTAAGTATGAATAGATCAAGACATGCTAACTTTTCACAAATCTTCCACTAGAGACAATGGTTTAAGGAAATATGTGTTATCAAGTTGACCAGTGGTAGATTGTGATGGATTCATATCTGGTAGTCAACTTGTAGTATCAGTTGAACTGAATCTGCATGGTGAGATGTGGATGGCCTGCCTGAAGATTGTTGCCAAGATAAAAAAGAGAACTGGAGAGAAGAGGTAGTTTTGTTGGTTCTCCTATTGCCGTTGGCTCTCCTGGAGGAGTTTGCTGAGCTTTTTTCCTGATA
This sequence comes from Hydrochoerus hydrochaeris, assembly GCA_004027455.1. NCBI lineage: Eukaryota > Metazoa > Chordata > Mammalia > Rodentia > Hydrochaeridae > Hydrochoerus > Hydrochoerus hydrochaeris. The sequence goes on from PVLA01000695.1 coordinate 348,489, forward strand.
TGAACTTGACTGTTCTCATTGTCAGAGGATCTTGGGACTTTACTGTTGCTATGAATGGCTATGGTTCAATCTGGGGGAGCTCTGATCTTTACCTTACTGCTTCCTGGCTCTGGAGGGGAACATTGTGCACTGTTCAATCTCCAGGAGAAGCTTGACATGTTGGCTTCCTAATATGAATGTGACTGTTCTCATCATCAGAGGAGCTCAGGACCTTGTCGCTGAGGATGGCTATGGTACTTTTCAGGGCAGTGCTGGTCCTTGCGTGAGCATTGCTTCCTAGCTCCAGTGCAGAACCCTCAGCCTAGGATTAGGGTTAGTCATCCTGCTGGCACAGACTTTCTAGCTTCCAACACTGACCTTTGGGCCTTCCCAACCTAGATCCATGAAACAGAATTCATGAGTAATTGTCATGGGCTGTAGACCTCCAGTTTGGCTTGTAAGGGGTATTGTCATGGGCTCTAGGTCTTCAGCTGGACTCACACAGAACATTGCTGTGATATTCTGGCCCTCAGCTGGATTTTTTTGAATCTTACTGTGTGGACATATTTCCTACATGTTTAGTATATGACTCTGGGTGATTATCATAAAATAATACTATAAATTATGCTTCCTATTTATACTTGTTTTCTTTGCCCCCTTATGTTGGAAAAAGAGAAATCATTTCTATTTTCACTGGTCTTCTCCTAAATTCTTGGGATGTACACACTCCAAGAGCAGTGTATACCTACCATAACTTTACAGTTAGAATACTGCTTTACAGCGGAGTGGCTTAGTCACTGTGGAATCACATAGGAAGCCTCTATCGCACTCATTGTTCCTGTGGAACCAAGTTGTGATCCTGGATACCTTCTGGATGAATAGGGAGATGCACACTGGGATTTGTGTGGTTACAAGGCAAAATTGTTAAAAATATCAATAAACCCACAAACTACCCCCATCTATGACACTGGCAATCTGGAAGTATAATCATTTGACTTCTATCTTATCTTTTCCCTACAACTAAAGAATGTCCTGCAACAAAATATCAAGGCCTTCACTAACTATACACAGTGAGTCATAAATGGCACCTCACCTGGTCTCTCTTTCTTAAATAAAAAAGTAAAATTAGTGAGGCAAGTTATTCTCCAAAATCAGATGGCGCTGGATAGCCTAACAGCTGCTTGAGAGGGTACTTAAACAACTGTAAGAGCTGAGTGTTATGTGAACATTCCTGATGCTTCTGATAATATCCTGATGACTGTGCAAGATATTAAATGACAGATCTATGCCATATCAAATTCTGAAGTTCCATGAACTTTCTCTTTACTCTCTTTGCGGAAGGCTAGTATGGCTCTCCTAGGTGGAAATATATGTTGGTTGTGTTATAAAAGTCTTGTTCATCTCATTATTTGGCTCACACATATTTCACTGTTTCTTTGCAGTTATCACCTCCAGAGTTAAAGTTATATACCTACCCAAGACACAAATATGGGGTATGTATTGAGGGTCTCTAGATAGACCCTCAGTAGAATATCTGACTGTCATTCACAAGTATGACCCTCTTTGGCCAGAAGAAGCCAGAGCAGCATTTCCCTTGGCCCCTCATGGCAGTCAGCAGTACCTCTTCAGAGGGGGAAGTATTATAGATAGTTTAGATAGATAGAAATATTATCTGCAGTTAGACAGGACAAGGCCTCAGAGTGGTGAAGATGATGAGAACACATCAAAACTCTGGCTGCAGAGGCACATGTAAAGATTAAAGTCACAATGGCCAGATTTACATGCTTCCCTATGGGATAAAGGGAAACCTGAGATTATTAGAGATTTCCTGTATAAATAAGCCATTATGAGCCATCCTCCCCCACCCACTAAGTCTAAACTTAGAAGAAGTTGTACCCATGTCATGATTTTGCTCTATACAAGTTCCTTTGAGAAGTGGGCTCGTTGGCAACCCCTTTGGGACCGCTCCTGTTCTCAGATGCTGTCCCTGTCTACTTTCTTGTTCCCGCATCCCGTTTCTCCAATACATTTGTCTACTCTTTAAATAGAGATCATCTTGCTGAAAGAAAATAATCTGTTAGTGCCACACACTTGAATGTAACTCGCTTAATAGAAACTCATTGTAGAAAGCATGTGAATTAGTATATAATGAAGATTTAGCACAGTTTTATTGAGAGTCCTATATACTTCTATTCTGAAAAAATATTTGACATTTGATTCTAGAGGGTACTGTGACAAACATGAGGAAAATGAAAAGAACACCACAGTTTAAAAAGAATGTGAAAGAAACTAGGAACCATAAAAAAAAGACATACAGATATTTCAGTTTTGTAAGAAGTGGTAATAAAGAAGACAAAGCACTGGACATTTTACTTGATTCCTTGCTCAAATAGTTAATTGGTTAGGCTTATATTTTGTCAGAAACCAAAATTAATCTCTATTCTTTTGCTAGTGTAATTCATTTGTTAACCATATCTTACTTTAAATTATACCAAATGCCAATCATAGTAATTGTAAAAGTTCTTTGAATAGCCAAGAATTTCTACTTTTGTAGTACAGTTTGTACATTTATAAGCAAGAATAAAATGACTTACAGATATTGAGACTCAACAAAACTAAATCTTTGATTTGAAAAAAAAAGAGAAAACTGTGCAAGAAAAGAATAATTTATATGGAATTTGAAATTTATAAGAAATATAGCTCCATAGTCATATTTCCATAATTATTAAAAGTAATAATGCAAATTAGAACATAGAATGTAAATTGGAAGTATTTATATTTCTCCATTACTCATATGAATGTACTAATTTGTCTATAAAGATTTTGAAAAATACTCTGTTGTGAAACATGAAGTTTGTATGCAGGGTAGCAACCAATTTTATACTTTAGAGATCTCCTTTCTTTTTGGAAAAGGTGCTTATTTTATCAATTTCACACTTTTGTCTTTCCTTTTACATGTAATTTAAGTGGTTTATCATAACCACTGTCTCAAACTTGATGAATGTAATATGTGCATGAACTAATTTGAAAATTATTATAGATGTTATTCTTTTCTCCTGTTATTTAATTCAAATTCAATAAAGACAAGTTAAAAATCTAAAAGAAAACAAATGGAGAATTTAATAACAGTTACAATGTATACTCAAGGAAAATGAAAAAAATCCTTCAAAGGCAAGAGAAAATTAAAATGAATTCAAAGGAAAATAACAAGAAATATAAATGTGTCATACAGTCTCAAATGAAGAGTCAATTCAGGGGAAAGATGATTAAAATCAATAATATATTAAAGAAAGAGCAAAGTTAAAGATAGGAAAAAATTAAATATGGAGATAGATCTTTGACAAAAGGGAAGGGGAACAAGAGATGGAGGAACAGGGAAGGAGAAGAGCAATAGGAATGTAACCTCAATGGAGATGTTTTATGTACAGGGATCAACTCACATGAGAAATATAATCAGTATGTAATATGAACATACACCAATAAAATTAAAATTAAAAAATATATTAGAGAAAAAATGTTAAATTACCTTTAAAAACAAAGAAATATTGTATGTAAAAAGAAAAAAAGGTGCATTTGAAGAAGAAATAATATGAAACAAACAATTTAGGACTATTTTTTAAATTTAAACCAAATTCAACTTGATTTTACACTTGTTTTCCTCTAATAATCCATTACCTATTTCAAACCATTATTGTAATTAGGTATTATCTATTTATCCATGCTCAATATAAGTTTTTAGAATGTGAAATTTTAAAAATTTTAATGATTTAAATGTGTATGAATGATAACTGCATTGTTCTTAAATTTGACTTTCTCTTTCAACAGTGAGACATTAAAATATACCTTCTTTTGATATAAAACATCCAATCTACATAATAAATCTAATGTATGTGGCACATTCATATTCTCTTTTGTGTAAGTATTTTACAGTATCATTGTACATACAGTGGTAGCTCACTTCATGGATTTAATTCATTCCACAATTCTGGAAAATGTGGCCATGTTCATCTCCAGAATCTGATAAAGCATTCACAAACAAAAACAAAATTTTGCCAAACATTTGTTTCAAAACAAATTATTTTCAAACAAAAAAGGAATTAAGGTACAACTGCAGTTAATTTTATGTTCCAAGATTTATTCTGACATCATACAACCATGATTCCTGTGTACATATGGAAATCTCTTATAGAAGTATACTTACTGTGTAAACATTTTAAAGTTTCCTAAATTCTGCAAAAATACTAAGAAAAGTAACTCCAATTTGTAATAATATTACTACAATTCAACACAAAGTCCAATTTTCTTTCATGCTCCTAGGCAATTGAGATCAGAATTTTAATTTCTTCACGTCTTTTGAGTGTGAAATATAGTTATTTGAATTCACATTTTTATATCAATAGTGTTATACACGTTGAAGTTTGAGTAGTAGTCAAAAATATCTTCCTTACTAATTTCTTTTTGCTTTATTAAAGTTATTTATGTGCAGTATTCCAAATATTATCGTTTTATGTTTTATGTTGTATAATTATTTTCTAGCAGGCTATTACTCACCCTTTATCATATTTATATAGGATTTAAGTTTTGTGCCTCAAAGTGCTTTCAAATATGTTTGTATTTTTATGTAGACTGGCTCATTAATGATTAGTAGTGTTATAATAAAACTTTCTCTGATATTTTAATAATTTTACTATATATTTATGTAGCACATTATTTTTATTTAATATAGTCAGTATTTAAAAACAATCTGTAGTAATTGTATCTATTGTGAGATACTTCAATTGGAAATTTGTCATACATTAAATAATATGTTCTTTCCCTAAAGATTTGCCTTGAGAATTTTATCATCTACCAAGATCCAAGAAATGCTTATGATTTCTTTGCATCATATGTTTTTTGTTTTTTTCAGGTACTGGGAATTGAACTCAGGACCTTGTGCTTGCCAGGTAGGCACTTGTGCCACTGAGCTATATCCCTGACCCCTCCTACATTGTGTGTTCTATTTCAATAACTAAGTATTAAATTCTATATTGGTGACCACATTATTTTAATTCTTATAATTTTATAAACATTTTGACCTATGACATGAATGATTTATCCATTTTGCTCTTTTTTTCGAACTGTTCTTGCAGTTTCATATTTATTTAAAATAATTTCTTGATTTCTGTGTGATACTACTTATTACAGTAAACACTGCATTGGTTTTATGATTGGCTTTAAGAATTTTACATTTTGTGATATTATGCTCCCTTATGTATGTGAGAATAGTATCTTTAAGATTTTTAAATCCCTTTTTTTCTCCTCCCCCTCCAAGATGTTATGTCTTACACTATCCTTTAGAGTATCAGTTATTTATCCTCTTGATCTCATGAATAACTGAAAGCTGTGATTGGTTGCTTTTACGTAGTATTGGGAGAAAGCATAGTTTAGCACAGGAAAAGAACCAAATTCAAAATTTTAACAATGGTATCTACTGAATGCAAGAAGTCTATGACTCGTTGTAAAGAAAAGTATAATTTTAGTACAACAACTATTGTATTACAATGTTAAATAACTTGGAGATTAAAGGTTTACATCAATACAGTATGTGTGCTTAGTATATAAGAGTCTCAGATTTCAATTCACAGCTCCAAAACAAAAATAAAAAAAAAGAACTAAAAGAATTTATATTTAAATCACATATTTATATTTCACTTTAGAAAGCTTTTTTGTTTTTTCAAAATCTCCACACAAGTATTAGTCATTAAAATAGACAGATTCATTTAAATATATAGCCAGGTCTTGTTTTAACCAAATGGAATAGAATCCAATTGCTTCAGTATTGTGTCATGTGTAGTTTTCACTAAATTTGTACTTTCAGTATTCCAAAATGAACATCTTAAAATTAGTCTCACGATCCCACAGATTCTTGAAATATGTCACAATATGTCCCATCTTTTATTCTAATTATTTATATTATCTCCAAAACATATGAACAGATAGATTCTAATGACATTTGATGCAATGCTTAAGAAAACATGTATAAAACTGCACTATTCAAATAAATTTTATAACCTGGCAAGCATGAGGTTGTGAGTTCAATCCCCATTCCAAAAAAAAAAAGTAATCGAATAGATTTTATGATAAAATACTTAAATGTGTCAAATAGAATCAAAAATATTACCAAGGTGCAGACATTGGGGAAACAATTATATCTCTGTAGCAAGTGACAGACATTGGGGAAACAATTATATCTCTGTAGCAAGTGACATGAATATTTTCTGGCATAAACAATGTGACAACATTTAATAATATGAAATTATTCATAGAAACTGCAAGGGACATCTTAGTCTTTCTGTAAAATAGTTTCTTTTGTTTAATAACTTGCACAATATTTGTATAAAAATAATTTTTTTTTTGGTACTGGGGATTGAACTCATGACCTTGTGCTTGGCAGGCAGGCACTTATGCCACTGAGCTAAATCCCCAACCCCTATAAAAAGAATTTTAAATAATTCATTCTTAATTAAATTTTTTTCTGTGAGAATTACATTAAACTTGCAAATTTCAGTTTAATGTATAATTTGAAATCTGAATACAATTTAATTCAGATTTTTAGTCATTAAATATTGTGAAAATGAAGATAGAAGGAAAATTTCAAAGCAATAAGGAATCAGATTTGTTAACTAAGAATAACGTTTGTTAAAACAACACACAACTTATAAACAGCTGATATTAACAACATAGTAACAATATTATTATTACTATTATTATTGCTTTTATAAATGTAAAATGGATTGAATTGTATAAATTTTAATATACCAGGCTAAGATACCCTAAAAATGATCTAAAATGATTTGCTCAGTATACAATCACAAATATCATTTCACAAAACCATTTGATTAAGGATAATTTTTTGTTTTTTGTTTGAAAAGATATCCTGTTAATAATATGATTTTGTAATTTGAAAATATCATAATCAGTTATGTCTTTATTTGCATTTTATTAGTGATAAATTAGTAGTTTTGTTTAATATAATTTAAAATTATAAATATTAGATTATAAAATCAATGTATTCATATGACATGTTAGGTGTACCCTTTTCTAACACACATATATGAATACACACACACACACACACACACATATATATATATATATATACACAATACACATACATATATTTGCATCATATAAAGTGAAAGTTGCTGGGAAGGTAACATACATATTGAAGAAAAATACTTCAAAGCTCTTAGTTGAAAAATATTAAATTCAAGTCATATACAAATAATTTAGAAGTATCAGCCTTTACAGTATTTACAAATATGCTTCCACAAATTTTTCATATCTATTCATGAATTTCTTGTTTTAACTCAGCTATTTTCATGCCACTTCAAATTTAAATTTTATGATAGCACTGTAAAAAAATCACATTTTTATTGTACAACTAAAATGAGAGGCCTCTTTTAAAATATTGTCATTATTTTCATATTTCAGCAAAAAAATAGCAACAGTACTTTTTGTACATCAAATTATTTACAGTATACTTTAAGCTAAAAAAAAAGTCCCCTCACATACTCCTGGTTTCATCTATATACACTGTGATCTCAAAAAACACAAATTGCTACAAAGCAATTTTGCAACTATACTCTTAGAATATATATTCATTTTGCTTTTTATAGTACATTTTATTGTCAGTATATAATACTAAAATGTTCTGAACTATGTCTAATATTGTCATATTTGTCAAGAGTAGGTCTGTCTCTGGTTTCTTTAAAAGCATTGTTAGTTTCCTGTTAAAACTTCATCTTGTCTTTGCTTTCTTTCAATACTTTGTTTCTTCTACTTTCTTTGCACTAAGATTATATGCATGAAAATAAATTTAAAATAAATACATTTGCATTTATTTTAGTCTGAAGTTGAGTGACAACGCAGGCAATTAGTTTTCCTCTGCATCGTGTTACTCTGTACAGCTTATATAGATTTCTGCGATTCCATCTAGGGATTGCTCTAAGCACACACCTCCTAAGACAATGACAAGCTTTCCATCTTTCCAAATACTCATTTTCCAACTTTGGTATAATTCTTGACTACTCTCTTTGTCTCACATTGCATATTTATTGGATCATGGATTTCTTTATTTAGCGATAAATCAAAAATCATATATCCGGTCATCATCTTTACTGCGACTGTATCATACATAGACATTACCATCACATTACTGTTCCATTGTTCTCTTATAATCGCTTCCCATTAATCCACTGTCGAAGATCTACAAACACTCCCAAATCTGGCATGGCTCTCCTTTTTTCCTAAAAATAAAACCCAAAGCCCTTACAAAGCTCTACCAGATTTTTATTGAATGGACCTCAATTAATTTTTTGGCACAATTTCTTACCCCTCCTTACACTCCAAGTGCACTGAACTTATTTTTAATGTTCTACCTTGAACAAAGCAGCCTTGCTCTGACTTTATGTATTTTATATTATCTATTTCCTTTTATGAGAAAGCATCTCTTTTCTCAGAATACTGCACTGATAACATTTTTTTTTTATGTTGCGATTACTCAAAAGATACATTGCCACCAAAGTTGCATTGACCACTGTTTACAATTTCAATCTTCCCTTCCTGCCAGGACCATTCACATTTGCAATTTCACTTACTCTTCTTTGTTTTTTTCAACTTGAATTTATTAAAGAGCCTAACCAGAATATATCTGTATTTTGTTAGGAAGTGAAAGTAACAGGAGAGAATTTTTATCTACTATGTTTAATGATGTATCCTAAGATCCAATGAGAGGAAGCTGGCATGTTTTAAGTGTTTAGAGAATGTTTATGCTTAGAGAATGAATTCATTCTCAATGTTTCTCTAAAGTCCTGCCATGCCTTTTTACATTTTAAACAACTTGTGTTTGGAGACAGACTCTCACTATGTAGCCCAGGCTGGCCTCACACTTGCAGTGATCCTCTGCCTCAGTCTCTCAAGTGCTGATAGAACAGGTATGGGTTTCTACACTGGGCCAAAAACTATTTTTGAGTCAAAATTCAATGCAATTTGCTTCAGCAGTTAATAGTTAATCTGTGTTGGAAGCCATCATTCACTTCAATATCATAGCAGCCTGACAACATATACTAAAAGATATTTGGATAATATAAACCTTGACTGAAATACTGGAATCTGCACTTACTGTACCAGTATTTGACTGATAAATTTTAGCATTGAGAATAACAGACTTAGAATATATTGAGTGAGATTTTCTCTTTTTAGTAAATATTGTCAATAATAATGTAGGCTATGGACAGGAAAATAGAAGTCACTGACATTAGATATTTAGTCTTCATTAATGTTTGAAAGGAACATTAAGTTTAAAGTATGAATATGCTACCTATATAAAATGTGAATTGGTCTAAATTAAATTCATTGCAATAATCTAATTGTATGTGATTTCTATTTTAGCACATATGTACTTTTTCTCTGCAATAATAGATAATTGTTTACATTCCTTGTGGGGAGTTAATATGTGTACATAACACATTTTAATTCTTTTTGTGTGTGTGTGCTTTGCTGCTCCTTCTTTTATATCTTGATCTCTTTTCACTTGAGAAACATTTATCTCATATTTTTTTCTAATGAATTGTTTATAACTCTAATTATTGTTTGTAGTATTTGTGCATTGGCGATTAGCAATTAAGATAATTGCATAGTGATAAGATCATGCAAGAAAGATTCAGTGATCTGTTCAAGGGTAAATAGTATTTCAGGAACAGATAGGAAAATATATTGTTTTAATGTTTACATTTATGGAGCTAGATCTTCACACCTTCTCAGATTTCTTAATATTGAACATAGGTGGAAACCATCGCAGGCATTTATACTGCTATTTACTTTCTTTAAAAAAACTACTTTAACATATGAAAGGTAAACTAAAAAAAACCGCTTTAACATATGAAAGGTAAACTAATGTTAAAAGTAATGAAAAAAGCCAAGATTTGAAATACGAGAAGTAGGTTTTATTTTTAAGTGTTTTGGTATTTTCCACATGGGAATATTATACCCAACTGTGAAGTTGTTTGTCATCTAGTTTGAAAAGGTTACTGCATGACCATTCAGAGGAAATGTAAAACATTTAAACCCATGCCTGTGTTTAGAAATAGAAAACTATTCATTATGGATCACATTCTCTCTCTCTCTCTCTCTCTCTCTCTCTCTCCACTTGTCCTCAAGCACTTTAATCTTGATGGATCCAACATTAACTATTTTCTGTGAATATTTCTGGAAAGCACATATAGTAATACCAGGTAATGAGTGTTTAAAGGTAACTTCAGCTCATCTTTCTATCTATTCATTTTTTTGTTTTGTGGCATATGTATTATTTTTATAATAGTTATCAAAGTAAAATATTTTTTAATTTTTTTATTTTAAAGAGAATAAAACAAAAGAGGACAGATCTAAGCAGATCATAACAGAACAATGTAAGCAACACAGCACTTCACAAGACAATTGGATATTGACAGTAGTTATCATAATGTCTCTTCCTTTGAAATAGTTGAGCTTAGCTTTACACACAATAATGTCAAACATAGCAAAATAGAATAAAACTACTCAAGAGAATGAAAGTATTGCAAGGCATTCTGAACCAAATAACCGAGGATGAACAATGGCTACTATGTTATCTCATTTTCCATAAAATATGTGTTTATACTTTCATGCATATTACAATCCAATAAGACACAACTTGATAGAACCAATGGTAATAGAAAAACAAAAGCATGGTAGGATTCAGAGCAAGATGATATTAAATCAACAATGGCTGCCATATTGTCTTTTCTTTAAAGTAACTATTCATACCATCGCATATATTAAGATCAAACAAAACAGAATAAAACCATTCCAACCAATGAATGAAAACATTACAAGTCTTCAAAGCAATATAATGGAAACCATGATGACCATAAAATCTTCTTTACTCTTAGCATTTCTTACACTTGGGAGACTATACAGTATTTATACATGTGAGTTTGATTTATTTCACTTATGAGTATGGATTCAAGTTGCATCCATTTATTTATAAATATCTCAATGTGATCATTCTTTATAGCTGAGTAGCACTCCATTACATAAAAGTACCACAATTTTTTTATCTATTCCTCAGTTGATGGGCGCTTAGGTTGTTTCCAAGATCTGGCTATTACAAATTGTGTTGCTATAAACATGGGAGCACATATATCACTGTGGTAATATGTTTCCAGATCTTCTGGGAATATGCCTAAGAGTAGAATACCTGGGTCAAATGGGACCTCGAACCCCAGCCTTTTGAGGAATCGCCAGACTGACCTCCACAGTGGCTGCACCAGTCTACACTCCCACCAACAGTGCAAAAGAGTTCCTTTTTCCCCACAGCCTCTCCAGCATTCGTTGTTGGTAGTTTTGTTGATCCTGGCCATTCTTTCTGGAGTGAGATGGTACTGGATGGTACTGAATGCAAGAATCTCAATATATCTATTTCATTTTGAGTTTTACTGTGTAATTCATCAGGGAACCTGTAAGTCACATGGATACTTGCTAGCCTACTGGCTCTATGTAAGAAAACAAAACAGTAATTTAAAAAAACCCAGCAAAGCAAATTTATAGAACTTCCAAGATAAAACAGAGAACACATTCCTATTTCAAATGGAAAAAAGAAGAAAAATAATTAGGAAAATCAGACCAAAGCAAGATGAAAATTGAGCAGGAAAAATATTAATTTGTACAGTTTCATACCCAGTATTCAAGGCACATGATGGCATGATGTGAGCTCCTAAGAGTCTGGGCATACTTGAGCTTATGGACTTAATGGCTCCAGAGCTCATGGGCATTTTCTTGGACTACATCCATATGCTCAGGAGACATTCAGTATTTCAGGGAACTCTAACTTCCTGGAATCTGTGAGGCACTTTGACTTCCCTCTTGGAGCTTCACACTTTGACTTGACATTGGATGTCTGCAGTGACAGGTACTTGTCAGCAACTGCCAAGACCCTGCCTGGTCTCTACCTTTCTGTCTTATTTATTTTCTCATTACTGAGACAAAATGCCCAATCCACACAAGTTAGAGGAAGAATGGTTTATTTCAGCTCATAGTATCTAAAAGTTTCCATTCATGTTCAGTTGGCTTTAAGGTAGAGATTCAACAGAGGAGCATACCAGCAGAGAAATAGTTCATGACAGGGCAATCATAAAGCAACAATGAGCAGCAAGGCTTGCTTTTTATTTTTATTCCATTTATGTTATAGGCCTATCACTTGTTGTCACCTACACAAGGGTGTGCCTTCCCATTATGTCAGCCAGAATTATACTAAGCCAATCAGTCCAATGGGTGATTGGGTGATCACACACCCACGTTTCAGTAACTCCCAAAAGTCCCTCCTATGAGCTTGAATCTTTGGGGGAGCATAAAGATACAAGCCATAATATTCTACCACTGACCCACAAAAGACACATGTGTATCCTTCTATGTAAAAGACATTTAGTCTATCTTTAAAAGTTTCCCAGGTCCTAATAGTTTCAAATTGCTGAAAATTCCAAGTCCAAATTCTCCTCTGGGATTCAAGGCAGACTCTTAACTGCATGTCCCTGTAAAAATAAAAAGAAAGTTAAGCACTTCCAAAGTACCATGCCACAGTATAAATATTCCCTCTACAAAAGATATAAATACAAAGATAGAAAGGAATGAAATTAAAACAAGAGCAAAATCCAGCAGGGAAAACAATAAATCCTGTAGTTCCATGCCCAGAATCCAAGGCAATCTGTAACAAGATGTGAACTTCAAAGGATGTTGGTTGCTCCACCTCTGTAGCACTGACTGTCTTGTAGCTCATGGATCATTTTCTGGGCCAGTTTTTTCACTCCTTGCAGCTTTCCTCAATGATCTATGTTCCTAGGTTCTGCAATGTTCTGGGATCTCCATTTTACTTTTTCTTCACACTTAGTTTCATACACTGCTCTCTCAGGTGGACACTACTTGGCCTCCTGGCCCTTCCAAAATCTTGATGGAAGACTTTATGACTGCACAATCCTTGTGTTCTACATGCACATAATACCAGCACTATGTGGATGATATCAAGATCATCTGAGAAATAGAGCAGTAACCAGGCTTCTTTTTCTTTTGCCTGTAAGGTGGAGAGTCTGAATTTCAGAGCACTAAGAGCCTGATTTGAAGGAACAAGTTTCCTAGCCCTAGTCTGCTGCCATTCTGTAACGTGGTGCCCGGGGCTGTCTTCTCAAAGTAGATTTTGATCCTTGCAATTTCCAAGATGCAGAGGGAGAGTTCTGCTGGTTCTTGTGATATTCTCAGGGCACTTTTTCCTATAAGCTGCTTCTTCTCAACTATGTTCTCTTTAATCCTTGTTTGCAGGAAATAACTTTAATAAAGCTTCCTTTCAAACTCAAACATTTTAAGGCATTGTTTTGGGCTCTTTGCTGTTGGTTCTAAACACAGATCTATATAAAGTTCCTCATCACTCACCATGACATTTCCTCAACATTAGACTGCCTTTAAGTTTTTTCTGCCAGATAGGTCTGTAGTACTTAACCTCAGTCTCCTACAAAGTCTCTGAACATAAGGAAAAGGCAAAAAAAAAAAAAAATTATGCCAAAGCGTAACACACATGATCTAGAATCCAGCTGTTAATAGAACTCTTGTTTCTAACTGAAACCTCCTGAGTTTGCTTTTTTTTCAGTTTGATTCCTATCCAAATTCTGATCCTGGGATCCAAACAGAATCTCCCATGAAGCTTGGGTTATTGCATTTCAGAGTGTTTTTTTCTTTATCAGTCATCTTCCAATCTGCATGGTCAGATAGCATCACAACAGTGACCCCATTCTTGCTACAGAAATATAGTTGTTACTTTTATCACTTCTGAGACAAAATACCTGACATACACAAAGTAAAGGATAAAAGGTTTATTTCAGTTCACAGTTTGTAGAGCTTTCAATTCATAGTCAGCTTGTTTCAGGGAGAGTGGCATGGCCCAGAGGTATCTCAGAAGAGAAACCGTCCATGGCAGGGTAGCCAAGAAACAACAGCAAGAAGCAAGCAGCTTACTTTCTGTCTTTCGATTTATAGTTCATACAGGCTACAAGCCTACTGGTTAGTGCTGTCTACATCCAAGATGGGACTTCCATTATCTCTGTCCAGAATTCTATCAAATCAATTTAGTTATCACAAATGCTTAATTCCACTATCATATACAATAGACCCAGCTACTGCCCAAAGCCCCACTTTTGAGTGCATGAGATTCTTCAAGTGTATGAAATGTTAGCCATGGTTGTTGTTGCCTGTGAGTGCCTGGGTAGCTGAACATAAAGAAACAAATCCTACAGAATCAATTTTCCAGGAGGTTTTATGCAAGCAGGGAACACCAGAGCTCCTTTCTCAAATTAAAATCATGGGTACAATTTATGTTTTCACAGCTTTGAATCTTGATCCTGTGTCCTGTGGACTTACAAGATGACATATTTTTTATTTTTCTACTACAAAGTACTTGGCCCCTTATTAGTGATGTTGATCTCTTTAACATCTGCACTCTCCTTGGCAGCTCCTTTATAGGGCCTCCTTTTCTGGCCAAAACCAAGAAGTTCTGAAACAGTTTCTACTACATTTTTTGTCCCTCTCACTGTAAATGTGACTAAAAGCTGTCAGTAATATTCATGACATTGCCTAAGTACTTTGCTACCTTCAGATTGCCTCCACTGGATGTAATAGTCTCTGTTAATCTGTCACCTTTTGTCTTAGTTCTCACAAAATCAGGCCATGTGCAAAATGAAACCAAATTATTTGTCATAATTTAATGTGCATAGCCTCTATTCTAATTTCTGAGTCCTCATTTCTAACCAAAAAGCTCATGAGGATAACTTTTAGTGTCGCATTTCTATTGACCTTGTGGTCTCCTGAGGTCCTTAATAATTAGATTCATTTTGCCCACAACAGTCCTCTCCTCATAGTATTGTAGCTTTTCTCTATCCTGTTTGTCTGAATTTCCAAACCCCTTTGACAAACCAATCCTAAAATCTCCTGAATCATATTATCCCAAGTATAGTAGACTGTTTCTGGTATTACTTTTTTGTTACTCTTACCACTTGTCAATATAGCATAATAAAAGGATTATTTTGGCTCATAGTTCAGGAAATTTCAGTGCATTTCTGAATGGGAAGGAGTGTGTGGTGAAGGAAAGTGCTCACTTCATAGCCCCCGAAGCAAATGAGAGGAACAAAAGGGTTTGATGTGCCAATATTCTCCTCCAAGGCATACCTCTAATGATCTAATTTTCTTCCAAGAAATCACATCTCCTAAAAGTTCTACCCTCTAATATTAAGGCCCATGAGATGGAGACCAAACCTTTAACACATGAACCTGTGGCAGACATTCAAGATCAAAATTAGAACATTAAGTAAATGGTCTATTTTCATAAACCAGATATATCAAGATAAAAATTAGAGAATACTGACTGCTAGAATCCCCTTCATTCTCCCATTGGTCACAATCCTAAATCCCACCTTCATAGGGTTATTCTTATTTCACTTCGAACATTTTGTATTAGATTTTTTTGTCCTTATATTTTACATGAATAAATAATATTATTGGCAATCCCTTACCTTAGGACTTTTTGGTTCTGTTTATATGATTCATCCATATACACTTATGCTGTAGCAGTTCATATTATAAATATATCAATGAGCATCATTCAGGGCTGGAGATTTATCTTCGTGGCACAAGTACCTGTCTGGCAAGCATGAGGTCATGAGTTCAATCCCCAGTACCAAAACCAAACCAAGCCAAACCAACAAACAAAAAAAATCACAAAGAGCATCACTCATTATATTTGTTATGTTTATTGGGGCAGGTTATATTTTGGTCAGTGTATAAACTGTGTTGTAATAAATTCATAGAGGTGTTTCATTGGGTATTGTTATCCACTGAATTACATGCTTATGCTCCAAGTTCACTTCTTGAATCCTTACCTCCAATACCATAAGAGTGACTGTCTGAATGATCTATGTAGATATAATTAAGAGAAAATGAGGTGACACAGATAGACTCTAACTCAATATAACTGGTGTCCTTGTAAAAAGAAGGAATTTGACCTCAGACATGAGAAGAGAGAAGCTAAAATGATGGCACAAGGAAAAGATGTTCATCTGTAAGACAGAAAGAGACACCTAGAGTACATCCTACCTCAATGTCATCAGAGGACATCCAGTCTGTGAAGTTTAGGAATTCTAATCTCCAATATCATGAGAAAATAAATTTCTGTTGTTTATGTCACCATGATGAGAGTACTTCTTATTGCTGCCGTTCATAGCAAACTAATAGTAATATATTTCTAAAAATATACTGAACAAGATGTGCACATAAATTTAACTTTTATGGTAAAGTTTTCTAAAATAACTGAGAATATTTGCATTTTTCTGAGCATTCCAGGCATTCCACAATTTCATTCTGTCATATTATTCTTTTCATTAGCCTTTTCTGTTGGTAATGAAGTGGTATCTAAGTGTTACATTCAGCACTCCTATGATTACAAATATCGCACATATTCTCACATGCTTATCAGCAATTTGGGTGTTTCTTTGATATCAATCGTTTCTATTATTTTATATGTATCTCAATGTCTTAAATCTCAGGAACATTTTCTCTAGCTACTGTGGAAAAAAATGTCTTAATTAACCTTACCTCTTATAACTTCAGGGACTTTGAGCTCTGTTAAGCCGTATGATTGTTTGTTTTGGAGGAAGTCTTATTAAAGTGTAATGTAAAAGGGAATGAAGGCAGGACCTTAGTCCCAAGTGAATGCTTCTAGGGCAGGAGGAGATGTTTTGCTAAGATACATCTGAGGTCAAACATACCCAAAGATGGTCCTGGGGATAAACAATTAAATTCTCACTTACCTGTACTTTACCTCTCCCATTTTCCACTTCTTCTTTTTGTAAAGAAAATTCTTTAATAAATAACCAGAGAAAATTGTGATCTAGGCTTCAGTCCTAGATACTGTGACCCCCCTGATTCCATAACTTTGTCACTCTCTTGTTTTCTTTTCATTTACTACACCTTGTTTTCAGGACATGGCACTTCATAGAAACCAACAATTATTTTGATCAATTGATCTACAGTCTCTCTATATCCACCATTGTTGCCATCTGGGTAGCCTGTCCTTTGCAAAACACCCATAAAAAAGCAAGAAAGTCCCAGACATACTTCTTAATCACATTTGTTCATGTTTACTCTGATATTATCCTTTTACTCTATTACATTTTCTTCCAAAATTAGAGAGTTACAATTGATCCTCTTTTTTTTTTTAAAGAATTTTCCTACTCTCTATGATATAACATTGTATTTTGTACTTTGTTCTTAAATGTGATATTTTCTTGTTCTTAAAATGTGATATTCCATGGGGTTCAGGAATCTAGGGCTTTACTTTAATGATGGTCCTGGATCACTTTTCATTTACCAAAGATTTATAAAATTTTTTCACTCTTACTTTTAAACTTTAAAGAATTTAATGAAGTTAAAATTTGAATTGTCAAGTAAACAGTTTCAAGAGTAAAAATGGCCATAATGTGAAACAAATATTTTCTTGGAAAACTATCAGTTTAACTTTTTTGAAATAAACAAATACTCTTTGAAGCTTGGGTTCTGTTCCTTTCCATTACCCTATCTTCCTTGTAGAAATTTATCCTGGACCATTGTGTGTGGGAAGTGTTATACATTATTTTCCTTTTAATAGGGGCTCACAGCTAAATCTCAGAGATTTTGAACTTGGACTTTTCAGCAATTCTGAAATTTAGGAATTTGACAGCTTTTAGGGATGGATTAGTACATTTTGCGTAAAAGGATGTACACGAGTCTTTCATCACCTGATGGAATGTTATCGCTTCTATCTAGATACTCTCCTCCCCCCGCAAAACCTTATGAGCTCATATATGTGGCTTTTGGGAGGTGACTTGAACACAAGTGCATGATACTCATCACTGGATTTGCCGACTAATGTGGCTATAGCTTGGTGTGATGTTGGTTGGGAAGTCTGGAAGGCACAGGTGGGTCACTTTTGTTGTGGCCTGGAAGGGCTTGTATTTTCCCTCTTCACTTGATCTATCTCTTCTTCCTTCCTGCCATGTCATAAACTGTTTGTCTTCTGCCATCACCCTCTACCATGCTCCTGTGCCTTGGAACCATCAAAGAATACTGACTGAAACCTCCGTAATCTGTGAATCCAAACAAACCTCTCCATTATATTATGGATATTGGCTACTTTGTCCCAGAAACAAGAAATTAAAAAGGACAGATGTTTTGCACAATTCATAAGTTTTATTTTACTTTGCTGATTTTATTGAGTAAATATCTTTAGTTTCTGAGACTAACTACTAAGTTATGATATTATCTTTTTGTTGTTGTTGTTGTTGAAAACAATTTCTTATTTGGGTAATCTCCTGCGAATTAGTTCCCTAGAAAGGACCAATGTACAAAGACTTTTTGGAAAAATGAGGTCTTTGAGACTAACATTACATCATGGCTCTTTTTCTTTATGACAAAATATCTGACAAAAATGGATACAGGAGGAAAGACTTACTTTTGCTTGGAAGTGTCAGTTCATGTTTATTTGGCGCTGTTGTTTCTGGGACCAAAAGATGCAGAAGCACATGGTACAGTAAACATACACGCCTATTCATAGGAGACAGGATGGTAGTTATTCAGCTATGAGTCCTTCAATGGACTAATTAACAGATAAGGCTTGAGCCCTCCTGATTCAATCTCTTTCCCAAAATCTTTCTCACTCAACATTGCAACACTGAGGACCAAACCTTCAATACATGACCTTTGGGAGATATCCCAGATTCAAATTATTAGCAGCTTCTTTACTTTTTAAAAGTCTTACTAAAAATATAATGGACATAATTCTTTTACTCTGAAAGAATGCATAAATTCAGGATATCTATAAGTGTACCAATCAGAAGGTTTATTCTAATACTTAAATAATTCTTAGATATTTAGTTCATTATGGGGACAAAAGAAAGATGTAGGCTTACTTCAATAAATGAGCCAATTTATTAGACAATCTTAAATTTAGTTAAACATTTTAATCAAACTCAAAATTAAAACCCATATCTATGTAAATCAAAAAGTAATCAGTTCAGATTATGTAAGGATCCAGGAGAAAACTTAAACTTACAAACAGTACTCACCATCACATTTTGAAATAACCTATACAGAAATTAACAATTATAGTTTCATCAGTTATCATAATTCAGCAATGATAATAAAAGTTTGAAGATGAAAAAACTTAAAGGAACTATTTATGGGTCAAAGATTATGAAATATTAAATTCAACTGATTATTAAAAAATGAATTGAATTTTGGTGGGCAAAAAATGTGTTGTTAATGCTGTCTTCATGTCTTTGTGCTGCTATAAAAATGCACTATATAACCATATATATGTGTAAAAGTTGGGAGGTACACAATGGCCATCTGTGTGCTGGAGAGCCAGAGGACCCAGAAGATTGAAGAGCTGGCAGCTGTGGAACAAGAAGGATCAAGCATAGGATCTCAGTCTGAGACCAAAGGTCTGAAAGCTCCCGGGAAAGTTACTGGTATAAGTCTACACTGGAAGACTAAAGGAACTTGAGTGTGAAGTCCACAGGCAGTGCCAGAGAAATCCCACCCATTCAAGAGGAATGGAACTCTTCAAATGCAGGCTGACTTCCTTATTCTTTCCAGTTTATCTCACCTAGTCTATTCTCCTTTTGGACTGTGCCACCCCCAATCACATTGGGCCTTCTCTCAGTCTGCTGGACTGCAATCCAGTCCTGAAATGTGCTTTACTAATCTGCTATGTGTTTCTTGATCTGGTCAAATTGATATAATATGATTAATGGTCATAATGAGAAAATGATAAACAACACAAATTTGTTTCTCATGTTTCTAATATCTGGGAAATCCAAGAGGAAATTGTCAATAGTCGGTGTCTGATAAGACCTGCTTTCTGCTTCCAAGGCAGTGCTTAGGTCCTCTGGAGATGATAAATGCTGTGTTGACACATAGCAGAAAACATAAGAGCAAGAGAATTGATCTCTGAAATTTTTATAAGGACAATATTTCATGAGAGTGAATCCTCCACACCCAGTCAGTTTTCAAATGACTTTTCCCTTAATACTAGCACACATTCAGACTGTAGAGGTGTGTACATATGCATGTGTGTGTATACAAGTGTATATGATTATGTGTTTATGGTTCAAACTAACAATTGCACTATCTAGGATTCACGCTGGCAAATAGTTTACATCTATTTAACAAGAATCAAAAACTTATTGTGTGCCATATTTTAAGTCAAATGATAGGTGCATAATGATTTTGAAATCTGATCCTTACTATTTCCAGTAGAAAGGTTAATTCAGACAAATGATTTATACATTTTGGTAAGAGAAACATCATATAGAGGTATGACTGAATTATAGCTGAGTAGATATTATTTCTAATAAGAGTGAGATGAAAGAATATAAATGATTACAAGTTAATGTATAAAATATTGGGTAAAATGAAATTCTAATGGGTATTACAAAAAAAGTAAACAAGAATAACTAGGACCAGATTCTGTATGACATTTTAAAGTTTGGTTTCTTTTTTCTTTTTCTCTTGTTTTCTATTTTATTTATATATTTTTCTTTTGAATAATACAGTTTATATAATTTTTCTGCCTACATAGAGATGTGGAATTTCTTTATTGCTGAGTGATGTTGCATGTTCTGAGTCTGTTTCTTTAACAGTCAGCTGAAAAATAGAGAGCTCATTATGTTTCAGACTACTATGAATAAAGCTACCCAAAATACTCGTATAGGGTATCTTTTTTTTTGTAAACAAAAGGTTTAAAATTTCTGAAATAAACACATAAGAACACAATTGCTGCATTTGATAGTAATTGCAGTTTTTTCTTTTTCTGGAAACTGCCAATTTGTTTTCCTGGTTACATTTCCAGGTTGCTTATTTTATATTGCCATCAACATCTATGATTGCTAAAGTTTCCCCTAATCCTTGACAGTATTGTGTTTTTATTTTCTGTGTTTTTTTTTGTTTATTTACTTATTTCTTTGTGTGCTTTACCACTCTGATAAGTTTGTAGTGCTATTCTCTATGGTATGGAATTTTATTTCCCAAATGTTTAATGATGTTGAAAATATTTTCATAGTTCATTTGCCATAGTAGATTCTCTTCTGTGAAATGTCTGTTCTTGACATTTTTCTTCTTTTCTAATTGTATATTTTAAACTGTACAGTATTAAGAGTTCTTTATATATTCTATATGCTAGTTTATTTTTAAATTATAATTTGAATACATTTTTTTCAGTCAGCTGGTCTTTTCATCTATTTCACATGAATGGTCATGAAGCAAAAATTTACAATGTTAATGACTTCAAATTTATCTATTTTCATTTTATGGATTATGCTTAGGTGTTATGTGTAAGAGTCTTGGGTTTGGGAATTTGGTTTTGTAAAGGATATAAGATTTAGGTTTATTTATATTTTATTATCTGTGAAGATACAAATGCTATCATGCCATTTGTTGGGTTAATTTGCTTATACTCATTAAAATTTATCAGCGAATATGTGAATAGATTCATTTTTAAAATTTATTTGTCTACATAGCTGTATGTGACTATCCCATTGTTAAATGGTCCTATCTGGATCATCATAGACAAGTGATAGAGCTTAATATAGAGCAATTTTGCCTACCTTGCTCTTCTTTGTTTTAGCTATTCTAGATCACATACCTTCCAAATAAATTGGAAAGTAAGTTTATCTGTTATAAAATGTGTAATTTCCATAAGGTCTCAAGTGTCAATTTGAATAACAATGACATCTTTAAAATTTTCATTCATTTGGCACACAGGTATGGTCAATTCTTGAGTTAGATCTTTTTTTATTTCTTTCATTAGCAATACATATTTATCACTTACCTATTTTAGACATGTTTTGCTAAATGTACACCAATGTATTGCATTTTATTTTGAAAAAATACAAGATTTCCTGTTTCAGTGTTTTCACACTGCTAATTTTCAGTGTATAAATATGTTACTAAGCAAATGACATCATCCAGATGAGAGTGAAGGAGATACCAACCATCATACAAAAAACAACACCCACAAACAACATACACTCACACACACACTTCATACTCTTGGTTCTGGTCTCTGCTCATCCTATACTCTGTGCACTACCAAAGTAAATAAATTCACCCCCAAACCTGGGGTTTCTGTAATTCTGGATGTGCCTGTTTATGTAATTTCTCTCCTCAACTGCTTTACAAGCATGCCTACATCATATATTGTGGCCAAATGACAGTATAAGTGCATAACTAAAACATCAAAGCAATAAAGCCCTAGATCTCAGAGTTACAGTTTTCACTTCATGTAGATACTTCACACCTCAGTTCCATAAACATTTTATTGGCATTACATCTCAGACCCTATACCCCAAAAAGTGGATGTCTATGTGAGATCTAATGCCAGAAAGATTCATTTTTACAACTTCTCAAATGACATAGGAAGAAACAGAGGAACTTAGCATCCATCCTCCCATCCTAACACTCCTCTCCCTCACTGTTGACATAACAGACATGGCCATCAATGATTTTCAAGAACAGCAAATTAAGCTTAAAGAATATAAGAGAAGCTACACAGCTGTGATTTGACTGGTATGAGAACTCCTGAATTCCACAACTTGTACTTTGTAGGGTAAATTGTTTCCCCTGAAAAAAAACTGCAAAATCCAGAAGGTTTACTTTTTCACTAAATGCATAGATATCAATGTAACTCAAAGAGAAAATAAAAAGCCAACAGCACCAGAATATAACAATTTCTGAGGAGCTGATCAGAAATGAATGACAATGTATAATCTAACTTACAATTATTCAAAATAATTATTTTAACATAGCTTAGAAAATCAAGAAAATGCAGAGATATAATTCAGTGAAATCTGGAAATTAATAAATAACCAAAACTAGCAATTTAACAGAATTAAAATTTATATATGTCTATTTTATATAAAATAAACTAAAAATTCTGATTCTATTGTATATCTATATAAACCTTGGTAATAAAAATACAGTAAGTATGAAAAAATAACAATTTCATCAGTAGAAATTATATAACTTGAAGGTAAGTTATTTGAAATGTGATGACAGTGAATTATAGTAAGAAAGATAGCTTGCAAAATTTATGAGATATTGTGGGAAAAGCAAACATGCTATATTTGGTCAAGTATAAGAAAAGTAGTATAAAGCATAATTAGAGATATAATGGCAGAAAATGTTCTAAATCTGGAATATTAAATTGTCTAGGTATAGGAATGTCAACTTTATTCATTTGGACTCAATGCAAAGCAAGTAATCCAAAATAGTATCATAAAGCTTTGAAAAATAAAGAGGAATCTGAAAGCATAAGATAAAGGACAATCTTAAAAAAATATGTTCAAATAAGGCTAGTATTGAAATTTTCAACATAAACCATACAGTCCAAGAAACAGTAAAATGGTTTGCTAAGCTAAATTTCTTGCAAAAGAGTAAAATGTTATACCCAATATTTTGAACAGAAACAAGTATTAACTTCATACTAAGAATACTTTACCCTGGTATAGCCAGAATTAAGAATCACATGATCATTTCTATAGGTGCAGAAAAAGCTTTTCATGATAAGAAACTTACAGAGAATTGGAGTTGATGGTCTCCATCTCAATATGATAAAGGCCATCTATAACAAACCAACAGGCAGCGTCATATTAAATGGCCCAAAACTGAAAGTCTCCACCTTAAAATCAGGCACAAGACAAGGATATCCCTTATCACCACTCCTATTCAACATAGTACTGGAAATACTAGCCAGAGCAATTAGACAAGAGAGAGAAATAAAAGGAGTAAAGATACGAAAAATGGAAGTTAAAATATCATTATTTGCAGACAACATGATACTCTACATAGAAGACCGCCAAAACTCCATTGAAAGACTCCTAGATATAATAAATAAATTCAGCAATGTAGCTGGATACAAAGTCAATACTCAAAAATCAATAGCACTCCTATACACTAACAATAAAATCACCGAGAGAAATAAGAGAAGCCACACCCTTCACACTAGCATCCAAAAAAATGAAATACTTAGGAATTAATCTAATGAAAAATGTAAAAGACCTACACAGGGAAAATTATAATACCCTGAAAAAAGAAATTGAAGAGGACCTCAGAAAATGGAAAGACATCCTTTGTTCATGGATTGGAAGAATAAATATTGTGAAAATGGCCATTCTCCCAAAATTGTTATACAGATTCAATGCAATCCCAATGCAAATACCACTAACATACCTCATAGATCTAGAGAAAGCACTCCTAAAATTCATGTAGAACCAGAAGAGACATAGAATAGCAAAGGCAATTCTAAGCAGCAAAGCAAAGGGAGGAGGCATCACAATCCCTGACTTGCAGTTATATTACAAAGCTACTGTAATAAAATCAACATGGTATTGGAATAAAAACAGACCTGAAGATCAATGGAATAGACTAGAAGATACAACTACGAACACACTTCAACCACCTTATCTTGATAAAAGGGCCAAACAAGTTCACTGGAATTGCAAGAGTCTCTTTAACAAATGGTGCTGGAAAAACTGGCTATCCATATGCCAAAAACTAAAACTAGACCAATGCCTATCACCATGTACTAAATTAAAATCTAAATGGTTCAAATATCTAAATTTTAAAAGAGAAACTAAATCTGTTGGAAGACAAAGTAGGTAAAAATCTTCAAGACATAAGTGTTGGTAGAGAATTCATGAACAAGAACCAAACTGCATGGGAAATACTTCCCAGAATCAATAACTGGGATCACGTCTTATTACAGAGTTTCTGCATGTCCAAAGAAAGCTCCAGCAGAGTGAAAAGAAAACCCACAAATTGGAAAAAAAATCTTAGTGAACTTTCCTGCAGACAAAAGATTTCTGTCTAGAACTTATAAAGAATTAAAAAAAAATCAGTCCCCCGAAATTCAAAGACCCAATCCAAAAATGGGCATCAAAGATGAACACACAGTTCTCAGACAAAGAAATATGAATGACAAATAAATACATGCAAAAATGTTCATTATCATTTGTCATTAGGGAAATGAAAATTAGAACCACACTGGGATTCCATCTCATTCCGGAAAGAATGGCCAGGATCAACAAAACTACCAGCAACAAATCCTGGAGAGGCTGTGGGGGAAAAGGAATTCTGCACTGTTGGTGGGAATGTAGACTGGTGCAACTACTGTGGAGGTCAGTCTGGAGATTCCTTAAAACTTGGGACTGGAAATCTCATTTGGCCCAGCTATTCCACTCCTAGGTATATTCCCAGAAGAACTGAAAACATCATACCACAGTGATATATGTGCACCCATGTTTATTACGGCACAATTTATAATAGACAGATCTTGGAAACAACCTAAGCCCATCAACTGAGGAACGGGTAAAAAAAATTATTGTACTTTTATACAATGGAGTACTCAGCTATAAAGAATGATCACATTGAGCTATTTATAAATAAATGGATGCAACTTGAGACCATGCTCATAAGCAAAATAAATCAAAGTCACAGGTATAAATACCACATAGTCTCCCTAGTGTAAGAAAAGGTAAGCGTACATAAGATTCTATGGTAATCATGGTTCCCCATTATATTGCTTTGAAGACTTGTAATATTTTCCTTCATTGGTTGGAATGGTTTTGTTCTGTTTTATTTGACCTTATTATGTGTGATGGTATGAACAGCTACTTTGAAAAAAACAAGACATTATGGCAGCCATTGCTGATTTAATATCATCTGGCTTTGAAGTCCAACCATGCTTTTGTTCTTCTATTACCTTTGGTTCTATCATGTTGTGTCTTACTGGATTTTAATATGTGTAATAATATAAACAAATTTTTTATGGAAACTGAGATATTATAGTAGCCATTGTTCATTTTCTGTTATTTGGTTCAGAATGCCTTCTAATAGTTTCATTCTCTTGAATGGCTTTATTCTATTTTATTATGTTTGATATTATTGTTTGTGAAGCTATGTTCAACTATTTCAAATAAAGAGATATTATGCTAAAAAAAAAAACCAAGCAAAGATGCCCTTGCAAAGTGAAAAACAGATAAAGATTTTGAAAAAAAAAAAAAAAGGCTGAAGAAATTCTTCAACATGAGTCCTCTCTTCCAATAAGTGATTGTTAAAGAAAATTCTTTAAGATAGTAATAGAAGAATCTATAGAAGTATACAATGATAGAGATTG
The DNA here is from genome assembly GCA_004027455.1 of Hydrochoerus hydrochaeris. NCBI lineage: Eukaryota > Metazoa > Chordata > Mammalia > Rodentia > Hydrochaeridae > Hydrochoerus > Hydrochoerus hydrochaeris. The sequence continues at coordinate 374,770 of PVLA01000695.1, forward strand.
CCAACTGTAAGTAAAATTTATGGTACTCAAATCCATAGTGATGGTGCATAAATCACTCATACATTTAGTACAGGGGTAAAAAACAAAAGTATGAAAATGCATTATAGCAGTAAAAATTTTGATTAAATTTTTTTCAGTTTTATGGATTAAATATTCACCAGCTTTAGATATTTTCTGTTTTGAAATCCATATTTATCAGTGCGTATAAAATTTACAAAGTCCTGGCATTCAGTGCCTTTATTCAGTATCTCCACTCCCTGATTACATTTCCTTTCAACTCTCTTCTTTGCCAACATCATTCTGTCCTTACTATTTAAAATAAGTATTCCTTATACCCAATGACTTGTATAATTAGTTGGTACAGATGATAAAAATCAGATAAATAAGGAGAAAGGAATAAAGGTAGCATATTCTCCTTTATACAAAGAATCTAAAAAAGGGCAAAAAATAAAAGCAAACCATTACTATACATTCATTTTTAGAGGATATGCAGTACTAATAGATGCAAATTATTATAACAAAAACATAAGGAAGTAGAGTAAAAGGACTCCTTTAAGTACTTAAAACTTAATTGTTTCTAGGTAAAGTAGACTATCACAACTATAAGTTGTTTTATGCAAGCTTTATGATAACCACAAAATAAGCTACACAAAAGAGTAAAAGAAATCAAAGTATGTAGAGATAGATAGATAGATAGATAGATAGATAGATAGATAGATCTAGATATTTAGATAGGTATAAACATAGGTATAAAATCATTTAGTCACAAATCATTTAATGCTGTCAGTTTTTATTGATAGTTCCAAAGGAAAAATTAAAAAAGAATCTACAAAATAAATGGGAAATAATTAATAGATGATATTAGTAACTGCTTATCTGTTAAAAACTAAGTAATCTATTTGAACTCTATTTAGAGGAAATAGATAAAAATACTACACCAGCTGTGTAATGTTTACAGGAAAATTTCAACATTAAGGATACACAAAGATTGCAAATGAAATAACAGGAAAAGATATTCTGTGCAAAAATTATAGTAGCAATAATTAAATTTATATCTGAAAAAATCAACTTTAAGTAAAATAATATAAAATCAGACAAATGAAGTCATATAACAATGAAGTCAGTTAATTATATATATATATATATATATATATATATATATATATATATGTCTCCAAGTATTATTATATCACTGTATAGTTCTCTCTCTCTCTCTCTCTCTCTCTCTATATATATATATATATATATATATATATATATATAGTTATGTGCATCAATACCTCCTTTCAACAATGAACATATTTTTCAGGTGGAAATCAATAAGAAAATAATTAATTTAAAACACACCTTAAACCAAATGGCCTGAAAAGACATACATAGTGCTTACCATTCAACAACACCTGTAGACTCTTTTTCTCAAGCCCACATGGAATATCTTCCATTTTATATCATATATTGTCTCACCAAACTACAGTAACAACTTAATGAAGATGAAAATGATAGTATCTTCAAGCAATGGAGAGGAATAAGAAATCAATAGTAATAGGGATTTCATAATATTCACAAATATGAGAAAAGTGAACAACATACAACTCTTAATTTATTATAGTTATTTCAAATTTCCTGACTTCTAATTCAAAAAGTGTTATTAATGTCTGTGTCTGGATTTCTTGATGTGCTAGTTCATCAAATTGTCTTTTTTTTCCCTTTTTGTATGTTTTATTTATTTTTATTTGGATGTCAGATGTGCTGTATCAAAAATAAAAACTAAAGTAGATTCTGAAAAGATGAGGAATCATTTCAATAAGGATGAGAATTAGGCTAAGTTTAATGTCTATAGAGTCATAACTTTTCAACTTCTTTTTGTGTCCTTCTAAGTGCTGCTCTTCTTGACTGTGAGTTTCCCTAAATGCTTACTTCTCAGAGAGATTCATGTCTTTTGACTCTTTAGGTTATGACCTGCTGTTATTACACAGAAGTCCTAGAGTATAGGAATACTTTTTGAGTGGGGGAAACATTTTATAATCCTCAGGTTCAATATCAGTATTTCAGTAGGTCATATAGTGTCCCAGGGATTTCTCTATACTGACTCGCTCTCCTCTGTTGCTATTCACTTCTTTGACAACAAACATTTTCTAAATATCCTGAAATGGTTTCTGATTGCTGTGTATATTGTTTCTTATGGAAGACAGAAAGTTTAGAGCTAGAAATCAGAATAATATTTACCCTGTCTTCACTATGAAATTCGTGATGTCTACTAGAGTGAGTGGTCTCCTCTCAAACTGATTTCAAGAATTTCTATCCCTAGGGCTGGTCCATACTCAGGCTCTGGTAATTCCTCAAAATCACAATTCACATGTTCTTATTAGCTTATGCTTCTAGACATTTTTATATCAAGTAAGCAGATATTGCCTGTATAGTGATTGATGCATTGTTTGTTTGTTTGTTTTTTGGTCTCTCCAGGTTTCTGAATAAATATTTTGCCTTCAAACTCACTCCTGTGATAAATCCAAGATTGTTGACTTCCACAGACTTTAGAGCCTGAAGCTAAAACCTGAGTTCTTTATCTTTAATATGTGAGTTTAAAATATTTGGAAATAACAAAGTCATTTATTTACTTTTAATTCTGTAATTATCCCTGAGAAGCTATAGAAAAGACATTTTAAATACATGAAACCTTAAGTAAACCTAATCTAGAGAACAAAATATGAGTTAATAGATATTGTGAGTCTTAAGAATCAATCAGTCAGAATTTTGAGGGAGGGTGCAGAGTATAGAATAGCAGAGAAAAGCCTCTCTGAGATTTGGTATTCAGACATGAATATAACAATATGGGAAAGAGAAGAAGGAGAGAAGTGAGTTCCTGGGACCCAGCAAGATTCAGAAGCAAGAATTGAAGCCCTTAGGGAGAGTTAAAAGAGAGACCTTGATGCAGAAGAGGGTAGTAGCAAGCAGTACCTTGTCCCTGAGCCCCCACTATGCGGGAGGGGTGGCTCAAACCTGAAGAGACACAGGGACTACTGGCAACCCCAGAGGCCCCCAAGGGGAAATGTATCAGTGAAACAGCAGTGAGTGAGTAGAATGCAGTGACTGGTGAGTTATTCAGTTCCAGATGTCCCCTGGAGAGGGCAATTGGCTGGTAGCTATCTTGCAGAGGGACCAACTGAACTTGGCATCAGAAAACTATGGGCTGATTGCACCTAACCACCCAGTGTCTGGGGGAGGTGGAACTAACTTCAAGTCAGCAGAAGATCGATGATCAAAGTTCAAGCCAGCAGGAGCACACAGAATGTTAGTTCCAGCCTCATGGGTGAAAAGCAGCCAGAACTTCAGCAGAAATAAAAGTGCAGCTTTGATGAGATGCTGCATTACCCTGCTGTAGATATTGGATGGTTTGCTGGATCAGTCAACACAGATCTGAACTCTCTCTGACCACTTTCTCTACCAGTGATAGCAGAAACATGCCCTGAACTGAACATGTTTTCTTATTTTTCTTTTTTTCAAATTTTCTTTTTGTGTTTGTCTTACTTTGTTTAGTTTTGATTTTTTTTTTTTATGAGTGTGAACATTCTATCTGGTTTTTTTGTTGTTATTGCTGTTGTGCTCTGTTCTTGCTTTTATTTCTTCCTTCTCTCTTTCCCTCATGGCTTCTTCGTAAGTTTCACAAAGTTTGAATAATCTTTCTTTGCCCTCTATCCTTGTCTAATCTCTTCTCATTTTTCCTGTTTCTCTATTTTTTGTACATATGCTTTGAAGTTTTCTACCTATGGGTCAAATTTCCAGATTGGGGGACACATTTACTGTATACAATTTTCTGGTTTGTTTTAGATTTTATTATATACCTACAAATATAGTTCATAAGTTGAAAAAAGCAAATTAATAGTCACTAGTTTGTCATTCTCTAGGCTGTGTTTGATTTTATTGTTATTTTTGATTTACAATTTTAGCCAAGGGAATATAATTGTTATAATAAGTTGTTCTGAGTATGCCAAGACTAACATTGCCCAAGGATCATGAACATTACTATAGGACATTACCAAAGAACCAGGGACTAGGCCAAATAGGCAGCTAATTGTCAACTCCAATAAATCGAAGTGGTAAGATCTTGCAAGAGGATGAAAAGCCAAATGCCTGCTATATCTGGAAAAATATCTCTGAGAAGTAGGCACTTCCTAAAGGTCAAAATAGTAGCAACAAAGCTATTTGTTGTAAGCAATTTATAAGCATCAACATAGAATATTATATATATATAGAGAGAGAGAGAGAGAGCGAGCGAGAGAGAGAGAGACAAAGAGAGAGACACACACACAGAGAAAGAGAGAGACAGACAGAAAGAGACAGAGACATAGACAGAGAAAGAGAAAAAGAAAAAGAAAAAGAAAGAAAAAAAAGAGAAAGAGAAAGAACTAAGGCAAGATGCAACCCCTAAACTTCCACGTCACCAAAGGCAAACTGAGGGGGCAATGAAGTGGAACAATTTGAAAGACACCTACTTAGACTCTCTAAAATAGTTATAGCAGAAGTAACAAAACACAAAAATAATGCCCAACCAACAGCTGCTAGATGATAAAAACAATAATAACATATGATTGATGGAAATCAATGTAAAACCTGGAGATAGAAAAAATGACATAAAAAATCTAATCACAGAAGCAATGGCATAAAATGTTCCAAGGAGGGAAAAAGAATCTGACATTCAGACAAACAAAGCATATAGAATTCTAAATAGCCATTAAAAAAAAAACTACACCAAGTGTGATGGTTGATGCATTGTGTCAATTTGAGCATTCAGAAGTTTAAGAGATTCAGGAGGGAGTCAGGGTTCTTACTTTGTAAATATTCTCATCCTGTACAAGAGGAGGGCAAGGAGATTTTGTGAGTGCTACACCAAACCTGGAAGAGTTGTGGCCTGTGTACAATTTAAAGGAGGAAAGTACTGCCCATTTTTGTTCTAGCTGCATTTGCTGGCTGCCGCCTTGAAGTGCTGCCCCTGTGCCATGACACCCCCCCTTTTAGCCAGCTGATTATGGACTGAAACCTCCATAAACAGTGAGCTAAATAAATCTTTCCGTCCTTCATTTTGGGTGTCAGGTATTTTGTTCCAGCAAATCTGATCACAGAAGTAAATTAATAGTCAAGATTCCAGAAATTCAACACAAGAACCGACTATCAAAAGCTGTTAGAGAAAAGAAACAAATTACCTATAAAGGATAACACATCCCAGTCACTGTAGACTTCTCAATACAAAGCCTTATCAAGAACAGCTTGGAGTGTAGTGTATGAAGCCCTAAAAGAAAATAACCTCCAATCCAGATTTATGTAACTTGAAAAATTGTCTTTCAAAATTGATGGAGAAATAAGATGTTCCCATGACAAGAAAACATCTATAGGAATATATGACCATAAAACCAGCACTCCAAAATGATTTGAAGGACATTCTAGAAAGAGATAATGAAGCCTGCAGTACCATGAACCCCAACAGTATGAGTCTACCAGGCAAAAACAATTAAACAGATAGGACAGAAAAGGGAAAAAACAACAGGAAAATAACATGACAAAAATAAGTGAATACATATCAGTTATAATCATCAATTTTAATGGTGTCAGTTCACCAATGAAAAGAAACAGACTAGCAGAACAGTTCAAGAAGGAAAAACCAATAATATACTGCATATAAGAAACATATTTCAATAAAAAATTTCTAGACTAAAAGTCAAATGATTGAAAGAGATAACTTTAAGCAACAGGAACCCAGAAAGAAAAAAAAAAAAAAAACAGGGATCCCACTTGCAGACAAAGTGGATTTCATGTCAAGAGTGACTAAGAGAGAAAAAAGTCACTACATCCTTCTAAAAAGAAGAATTCAAGAGGAAGAGATAACTATTACAAGTATATATGCAACAAATACCAGTGTACCCAACTAAATAAAACAAATATTAACAAACATGAAAAATAAAATAAACACTAGTCCAATTGCAATGGAGGACCTCAACATCCCACTGCCACAAATAGATCAATTAGAAAAAAAATCAACAAATAACAACAGAATTGACATAGACTTTTGCACACATGGACTGACAGAGTGCCACATAACATCAGAATACACATTTTTCATCAGAATACACAGAGTCTCCAAAATAGAATGCGTAATAGCTCATAGAATGTACACAAGTAAATGAAAGAATTGAAATTATCTTATACATATTATCAGAAGATAGTACAATGAAAATTAAATTTAATAGTTGAACCCACAAGAACTTCATAAATATATGAAAGTTAAGTAACACTCTCTTGAACCACCGATGAGTTACAGGTATAATTACTGAAGAAATTAGACATATTTTACAATTAATTCATATTGACAACATACTAAAATTTATGTGACACAATGGAAACTGCCCTATGAGGAAAATTTATACTGGTAAATTTCCAGAAAATCAGGGCGAGCTCAAATAAACAACCTAAGTTTGAATGTCTGGCTTCTAGAAAAGCATTTCAAGTCAAATCCAAAGCTCACACAAGTGAGAAAGTTATAAAGATCAGACAAGAACTTAATGCAATGGAGACTAAGAGAACAATACAAAGTATCCATGAATCATAGAGTTGATTCTTTTAAAACTGAAGTAAAATTAACAAATGCTTTGCTAACTTCAAAAAAAGAAAAGAGTCAAACCCATGCAAAAAAAGAAAAGAGTCAAACCCATGCAATTAGGAATGAGAAAAGTGAAATCACAGCAGATGCTGCAAAAATTCAGTGGATTAGCAATTCCTACTTCAAGAACCAGTACTGAAATAAAATGGAAAATGCAGAAGAAATGGATAGATTCCAAGACACATATGAATGACCAGCGCTTAATCAAAATAAAAAGCTGAATCAGATAAAAATATTCTAAAGAAATCAGCATCAGTCAATGATACTAAGTATATAATCAAAAATTTACCAACAATGAAAAGCTTAGGTTCTACTGGATTCACTGTTGAACTGAATTATACAGTGTCTTTCAAGATGACTTAATGCCATTAAATATGAACATATGTTCATCTCAATAGATGTTGAAAAAGTGTTGAACAATCCCCATTCATGATAAATAAAGAAAAACCTACTGCAAATTGGAATAGATAGTATTTATCTCAATCTGATACAAGACATCTATAAAAAAAAATAACCATCAGTATACTATGTGGTCAACAACTGAAAGCTTTTGCTCTAAAATCGGGAACAATAGAAGCATATTGGCTTCATTAGCCAGAGCAGTTAGACAAGACACAGATCTAAAAGGAATAAAGACAGGAAAGGAGGAATTGAAATTATCGTTATTTGTAGATGACATGATACTCTACAAAGAAGACCCCAAAAAGTCCACCAAAAGATTTATAGATTAAATAGCCAAATTCAACAATGCACCTGGATACAAAGTGGACACTCCGAAATTAATAACCTTCCTGTGAAAAATAACACACTCAGTGAGGAGAAATTATGGAAACAACAGTTTTCACAATAGCATCCAAAAAGTTAAATACTTAGAGATCACTCTAGCAAAGGAAGTAAAAATAACTTTATTTTGAAAAATACAATATTCTGAGAAAGATCAAAGAGGATAGCAGAAAAAGAAGATATTGCTTATTCTTTGGTAAAAAGGAACAATACAATGAAAATAACCACATTTTCAAAATTGTTGCATAGATTTAATATAATCCTGATCAAAATATCAATAACATATATCATAGTATTGGGAGAAAATAATCCTACAATTCATCTGGAACGAGAAGCGTCCTAGAATAGCCAAATCAATTCTGGTCAACAAAGACAAGGCAAAGAACTTCACTATCCCTGCCTTGAAATTATACTACAAAACTACTATGATTAAAAAAAGCATGGTACTGTTAAAAAAACAGACCCAGGATCAACAGAGTCAGATTAGAAGATGCAGAAATAGCTCTAAATATACTAAGTCACCTTATCTTTGACAAAGAAGCAAAATACTTGAACTGAAAGAAAATTTAATTAAAAAATGATATAACTGCATGTATATTTATGTGTGCAGGACTGTTACCCATATTTCTTAGTTCTTGTTTGATTGTTGAACAGATCTGTTTGCAGACTCACTGCTTGAGTGTCCATTTTGTGTGCTTTAATTTTGTAACTTGAACAACTATTTTTAAAAGAGCAATATGTAGTTTATCAGCTAGTGATTTCTTACTGTTTATGTTTTTTTTGAAATTCTGTAATATTTCTCTCCTTTTTCTGTTTTATCTCTTTAAATAAAAAAAAATACTAAAAAAAAAATGGTGCTGGAAAAAACTGGCTTCGCATGCCAAAGATTAAAGCTAGACACATATCTTTCTCTATGCACTGAACTACACATTAAACATTTTGCACAGCAAAATAAAACACCTTCAGGTGAAGAGACGACCCACAATGCGGGAAAAATATTTTTGCCCACTGTTGCTCAAAGAACTAACATCTTGAATATATAAAGACTGAAAAAATATTTGACCCCATAATCCAAGAATGGACATTTGAAATGAATAGATACTTCTCAGTTGAAGACAAAGGAATCGCAAATAAATGAATATTTAAAAATATTCACTATTACTGGTCTGTCAAGAGTTGCAAATTAAAACTGAGATTCTATCTCACTCCAGAAAGAATGAATTGTGTTTTGTTTTGTTTTGTTTTGTTTTGTTTTGTTTGTACCAGGGATGGAATTTACAGTATCACACTTGCCAGGCATGTGCTTATGGCACTGAGCTAAATCCTTGGCCCAAATATGATTGTTATCAAAAAATATACCAATAACAAATGCTGATGGGACTATGGGGGAAAAAAAAGAACTTTTTTCCAGTCTTGGTGGGAATGTAAACTGGTGTAACCAATGTGGAAATCAAGGGGGAAATTTCTCAAAAATATAAAATTAAATGCTCTATTCAACCCAGCTATTCTCTCATGATATCTTCCTATATCATACCAGAGTGATATTTTACACCCATATTTAGAGTGGCATAGTTTATAACAGCTAAATTTTGGAAATATTCCAAATGCCTGTCAACTAATGAATGGATAAAGATTTTTTTAATGCAGTGGAGTTTTACTGTGCTATATAAAGAAGGATAAACTTGAGACATGTCTAGCTACTTGATGCACCTTGGGAAAATATTCCTTAGTGAAATAAGTAGAAACACATGTTTTTATATAGTGTATTGTTTCTTTGGTATGGGTAACTGAATGTGTAAATAAGGACCAAAATGTATAATAGATATTGGGAAATGGGAAGAAAACGTTCAAACAAAAAGGGAAACAAGTGCATGGGTAGTTGGAAAGGAAAGAAAAGACAAGAAAGAAAAGGAGCATAGAAGGAAAAATGGAAACAAAACTTTTGTAAATAAGCAAGGGAAGGAGCTTGGAGCAGGGGAAGGGAATGGGAAAATAGAATCAAGATATATCATGTATAGGTACAAAGTCCCTATGATGAATATTACTATTATGTATTTCTAAAATATGCTAATAAAATTCTAAAAATGAAAAAAAAAACAATTCAACCAATCAGATTTTCAGAACTACTGTCTCCAAAATTTTTTTCCAAATATTGTCAAAATCATATGATACACAGATCCTACCTAAGCCCTTCATTAAATACCATATAATGGTTTATATTTTACATATGCACTGAATTTTTAAGTTCTTTCAGGTGAGATCCTCTAATGTATTTTATATACCAGAGTTCATTAAAAATCTTATTGAATATAGCATATGCTCTAAATCATGTTATGAAAATATTTTATAAAATAGTAAACCCAAATAAATGTCTGTTGAACATTGTGGATTAACAAGTATGTTTCCTAAAAATATTGCCTTGGAATCGTTCAAAGAGATGGTTGATTCAGATCTAATTTTTAGAATTTCAGTAAAAGACTACAGCCTTGAATACATCTAAGAGTGTTAGTGAATTTTACATATGGCATATTTCCATAATATCTTTCTTTATATGCATACTTGTTATATCTTGACATCATCAGTCATTCTTGAATGCCAATTGCTTATGTGTACACAGTACAGGAAGGAAAATTGGTCATTGAGTGATTTAGTTGATGAAAGACACCTTCAAAGATAATAGTTTCATAAATTAGGTAATTATTGCAATCTATTTATATTTGTCTAAAAGGCTAATTGTGTTGCACAACACAGGGTTGCAGAATATAAACATGAGAGATATGCTACCTTGTTAACTATAATGAAGGTTAAAAATGCTGTCCATTGTGAAGTAGTTACGATGTTTCCAAGTTTGATATTCTCTCTATTGAAAGGAAAGCAGTGTTCTTCATTTCTTCTTTAAAAATGATTGTTTATTATGATTAGCAAGCTAATAAAAAATTTATGAATCTTTAAGATTATTCTTCAATCTTTAAAAGTGAGTGTTGTGTCTATCAGTGTATGTAGGACAATGAACATTTTCATAATATGGACCATAAGAACACAATTTTAATTTGTGTGATAATTTCAAAAGATATTAAGAACAAATGAAAAGCAGTATATGTTAGTTCAATAAATACTTACTGAGCATTCATTTCCATAGAAGATACTAGTTTAAGTGCAGTGGAATTTACAGTGATAGATCACTCACAGATATTATCCAGTGGATGACTGCTTAAAAAATAATTAGTATTCTGATGCACATTTTAACAAAAAACGTTTTTTACATGTAAAATCAGGCTTAGAGCAAATGAACACACTCATGGTTAATTACTTGATATTTATTTTAAGAAAGCATGTCTGTTAATTTGTGACACGCAGAGTTCTAGCTCTATTTAGAGGAGAATCATTTTGCTTTCAGAAATGATATTCATTCTGGGAATATTAAGTGGTGAGTGGTACTTTAAACAGGTTGTAAGAAAAAAGTAGAATTTACAGATATCATAGTGTAGGGAATGTTATTCCATTAAGGAATAGAAGAGTGATTCCTTTTCTTAAAAATTATAAAAACTTTTTTTTATTTTAAAGAGGAAAAAAACCCCAGAAAAATCAACAAACAATTAAAAAATTTTGACTAAGAACTTATACTAGGTCCCAAAATACCATATTAAAAGAAAAATGGAGCCACTCTTATGAAAATTTCAATTTGTCAAGCTGAAAGTAACTGTTCTAACCATCTGAGAAATAAGGAAAGATAACTGTATTTCCCAAATCCCAGTTTTAATTAAATGATAATGAAGTTCCTTTTCTTTTAATCTTTATAAAAAGTAATCCGATCTAATCTCATTAAATGATTACTTATTTTTCTATTATGTTGTTTCACCATCTCTACCTTACAATGAAAGTAACCTTGGAACAACTGATCTGCTCTGGTGTTTCTTATTTCTATTTGTATTACTCTTCTCTACCTATGAAACAAACCTCTTCTGTGCAGCTTTTTGGAACAATTCCATTTTTATGGGATAAAATGTTGTAAAATAAAGCCATGTATGATCGTTAAACAAAATTGCTATTTTGTTTTTTACACTTTGTAGTAATTAGTTTGATTTTTTTTGAAAAGTAGGATTCCCAAAATATTGGGTAATATTGTTAAACAAGTAGATTTGAATTAGGGTATTGTAATGGCTTATACCTAGGTGGCTCTCTAAAATCGGACCTTGTAGGTGGGGCTTTTGTTTGGGTTTGGGGGTCTTCTAGCTGGTTTGTGTCTAATGATAGGATCTGGTGTCGGGATAGGCAGGGCAGGTTCCAGGGATTACAGGCTGAAAGGCTTTATCTCCCTCCCCGACTTCTCCCTTCCTTTCTGCTTCCTGCATATCAAGAGGTAAACAACTTTCCTACCCTAGGGTCCATCCTCTATGTAATTCTTTTCCCTGGACCAACTGTTGACAAATTGTGAACCAAAATAAACTTCTGCTCCTTTAAACTGTGAATGCCAGATATTTTGTCCCAGTATTAGGAAAGTAGGACAGATTTTGAAACATTTGTTTCAAAATATTTATTTTAACTCTAGATAATTAACATGTGAAACCCCTGAAATTTCTGAGACAATCTGATGCATGAACATAAATGTAGATCATATCGTGGCCAGCAATAGGATGTAAAATGAAGAGGAAGAGTCAGACCTGCCTATGAGTGCCTGCTGCCATTTGCATGCTTTGATCTGGAGAAGCCCACCCCATGCTCCATTTCCTCCTGGGGGTCTTGGGTTCAGAGAATCCCCGGGGCCTGACCCATTCCCCTATATCATGGAGAGATAGTCAATGCAGGAAGCACCCGGGACCTCACAAGTGGATTGTCAGGAGGAATCCAGAAAAATGTCAAGAAAAAGAGCAAAAGGCAATCTCAGAGATCCAGTCCACACAGAACAAGTCTGGGAGATACAAACATAAAGAAAATTGAAGTCATGCACCTGAAATCTTTGAAAGGAAAGCAACTGAAGTAAACAAATTCATTGGACTGGAAAAGTAATCACATCAGAAATAATATCTTAGGTGAAAGGATAAATCACAAATATAATAAAAATATAATAAAAGAATTACTGGGAATATCTAAAGACATAGATAAATAAGAGGAGCATAGGAAAATGATGGAAACTTTGAATGAACAATATAGGAAGAAATTAAAATTCATGAAACAGATTCAAAGGTATATCCAGGAAATTAAAGTCTCCATCATAAGCTGGCAAAACTACATTAAAGAAACTGAAGACAGACTTTCAGACTGTGAAAACAAGATTACAACTAGCAGTCATGAAAGAAAAAATCTATTAAAAATAACAAGGTACCAGGAAGATAAAAATTCAATGGCTGCAATAAGATGCAAAAGGGAATAATTTAAGAGTGATAGATGTCAACAAAAAAGCAGGGGTCAAAACAAATGACACAAAAGACTATTTACAGAAGCAATAGCAGAAAATTTCCAAATATAGGAAAACGACCTGGCATGCAGATAGGTGAGGCATATAGAACTCCAACTAGCCATAATCAAAATAAGTCAATACTCAGACATATATTAATCAAGATTCCAGAAATTCAGCACAAGAACAAATTTTTAAAGGCTGTTAGATAACAGAAACAGATCACCTAGAAAGGAAAACCCAAAACCACAGCATACTTTTCAACACAAACTATCAAGTCAAGAACAGTTTGGAGTGAAGTGTTTCAAATCCTAAAAGAAAACAACTTCCAACCCAGATTGATGCAAAAGTATCTTTTAAAATTGATGGAAAAATAAGATACTTTCATGGTAAAGAATAGCTGAAGGAACTCATGAACACAAAGCTATCCCTACAAAGAGATCTGATGGATATTCTAGAGAGAGATAAAGATGATCATGGTTCCAGGAACAGTAGCAGAGGAGGACTGGCAGAGAGGGCAAGCAATTGAATGGAGAGGAGAAATAGGGGGACAACAGAAGAAAGATAGCATGACAGAGATGAGATAATGCATGCAAGTTATAACTGTTACTCTAGATGGCCTCTATTCCCCAATAAAAAGAAACACAGGGAGAGTAAATTAAGAAACAAAATCTGTTGATATGCTGTATGCAAGAAACGTATTTAACTTGAAAGGAAATTCATAGACTGAAAATCTAAGGAGAAAAAACAATGTTCCATATGACAGGAAACCAGAAAAAAGCAGGGGTAGTTTGCTTATCAACTGCAGAATAGATAAGAAATATAGAGCATTTTTATACAAAGGAAAGCTACTCAGCTATAAAGAATAATAATCTTGAGACTCTTATAGGTAAATTGATGCAACTTGAGATCATGCTCATGAGTGAAATGGTTCAAACTCATAAGGGTAAACATTGCATTATCTCCCTATCTTAAAAAAAAATTGAAGGAGAACCAAAATAGGATCCAAAATGTACAATAGACATTGTGAAAGTGATAGGGGAGGAAACATCTAAAAAGGGAAGGTGGTAACCATTGTTAATTTCCTATTATCCTAATTTGAATTCCTGTATTGCTTTCATGGTTTTGTTAGGTTTGATTTTATTTTGTCTTGTTTTTGTATGTCTGATAATATGGACAGGTATTTTGAATATAATAGCATATACTGTGATAGCCCCTGTTGATTCCCTATTATCTGGTTTTGCGGTCCTGTAACACTTCTATTATTTTATTTTGATTGGTTTTGTTCTTTTTTGTTTTGTTTGATTTTATTATGCCTGATGGCATGGATAGCCATTTTGAAGAAAACAAGAGACATTATGGTAGCCATTACTGATTTTTTAAATTATGTTTTGAGGTCCTGGATCACTTTCATTGTTCTGTTGCAGTTGGCTTTTTTCCATTTTATTTTGTTTGGTTTTATTCTCTTTAAAATACAATAACAATAAATCAAATGGAAAGGAAAAGCAAATGCCTCAGGTGAGATCAGTTGTAAACTGTGAGATATTTCAGTTTACTGTTGGTAACACCTAAACTTCTAATAGCAACCTGGAAATGGAGATGTGAGGCAAAGCATGATAAATTATCAGATAATGTGCCTTCTATCCTAGTGCCATTTCTAATTATCCTGCTAAAATCCATGCTTTCTAGCATTTTATTTTTTTTCCATACATTGTTGTGGAGAAGTTAAATTTGAGAGTAATATCCCAATTTTCTATTTGTTTTTTTTTTCACTATGGGAAAATTATATTGCACTTCCTAATTTTAATACAAGACAGAAGCCACAAAACATTTATGGATTAAAAGCATTGACTATGCTAAGTATATGTCACAAATTAAATTGTACAATCTGCGGTGACAATAATAAAATACAAGTTTATTTTAAATCTCTGAGCATTATTTATATGGAAACCTGAATTTATCCACTACTTTTCATGTAAATGCCTGTTACTTCTCAAGCCATTTTATTCTATCTTTAATTCAGACTTATTAGCATAGATAACTTGCTCTTCTTTTCCACTCTTTTTATTTAAAGTATGTATTGTTAATGTTACAAAACTTCCATGAAAGGTAAACTTTGACTCAAACATGCTAAGAACAGTTATAAAAACATAAATTAGACAAAGCAAATACCAAACTCAATTGTGCAAAGCATTCAAGTATACATTCCTTAGACACATGAAGAATATTATGAACTGCATTATTTAAAATTGAAATAAAAGATGTATTACCTATAACTTGATCAATGAAATAAAGTTTGGTCCAGCACAGTTATCTATATTTCTCTTTATTTTTCTAACAGTCATTAAGATTCTATTATAAAAGTCATACTTTTTCCTTTTACAAGCCTTTTTGAATAGGCAAAAGAACTCTATTCAGTGTAAGTCTGTCCCCTTCAAAACAAAAAACATAATTTTCCTACTGTTAGAATACGCTAAAATTATGAAGTACAGATGATTTAAAATGCACCTAACTGACTAGTGTACCTCTGAGAGCCTTTCAGAGCCCAGGCTTCAAATATGTTAGATCAAAATAAATTAATGAATGCTTCAGGTTACTGTAAGGTTTTTAGAGTAGTACTTGATAGCAAAATTGAACTACTTCACAAATTATAAGGGATCAACTGCATACAGCAAAAGGCAAAAAATCTTAGATACTATTTATTTCTAATTATAAACATAATGTACAAACACCAGTTATGCCAAATTCTTGTATCCCCAGAAAGTTTCTGTTTCCTTCCAGACAATACCAGTGTCTCCAAAGAGGTAACTGCTATTCCAATTTTTAGTACCATAGATTAGTTTCGTATGACCTTGTTCTTTATATAAATATGGGGTTACACAGTCAGTGGTGTTTTAGCTGACTTTCTTTAATAGCACATGTTTGCAGTGCAAATGATTGCATTCTTTGTGGAAAGTTGGCATGTAAATAATATATTTGATACAGTGATGTCCCCATGAATAATTTTAGGAAGATTGTATAAGATTTGCAAACCTTTTAAAATGTAATATCAGATCTTGAAAGCCCTTAAGGCTCTCATTCTTTTATTCTGATTGCTTTTATACTGTTTTTATTTGTATTGACTTATTGTGTGCGACAGTATGGACAACTATTTCAAAGAAAACAAGAGACATTATGATAGCTACTGTTGACTTCCTGCTGTCTTTTTCTGTAATCCTGTGTTATTTGCATTGTTTTACTTTGTTCTGCTTTGTTTTGCTTTGCTTTGTTTTATTCTCTTTTAAATAAAAAAAATGTAGATACTCAGCCTCTCACTTTTTGTGTTCTCTTGCTTAAGTCTACTGATGAATATAATGAAGAGGAATAGAAGAATCATCATATGATTAGACAATGCTTAAATATCTTTATGTTTTATATTTCCAATTATTTTTTAAATATTTCATGAATGTATTTTAGAAATGCCTAATATAATGAAAACAGTCAAATTAGTTAACTTTTATCCATGCAAAAATGTCATCAAATAAAAATTATATCACAATCTCCCAAATAATTTTCCTGAATTTTTGAAACATTATTTGTTTCATTTCAATTGTGTTGTTATAATACTTCAAATCAGGAAATTTATAGAGAAAAAATGTATTTCTTTATGTTGCTGGAGGGTAGAAGACCAGCCATCAAGGTACTAGATTTGTATCTGTTAGGGGGCCACGCCCCATGGACAATACCTGCATCTGGGACCTCATTGACGGAGGGACCTAGATATACTCTGAAACTCTTTTTATACAGAGAGTAATCCTGTTTAGAAGAACTCTGTCCTCAAGGCATAATCACCTCTTAAAGACCCTCCCTTTTATTATAATCACTTTCAGAGATACTTTGCAACATGTTAATTTTGGGAGACACCTACATTCAAATTACAGAAATACTGAATTGAATAATTAGATGAGATACATCTGAGATATTTACTTGTTTAGGCAACAGCTTTATTGTGTATGCTTCTTATAGTGATTACATAGTTTAAAAAATTATCATTTTAAAACCAGGGAAAATTTTTTGTATAGAAATATTATTGAAGCAGTCTCTATTTCAAATTACATGAAAAAAACTCCTTAATAAATAAAAATTTTATATAAATATATCATAAAGCATTACATGGAATTATAAAAATATTGTCCTGAATTATATTTTTCTTCCTTTTCTTTTCTCTGTTTTATTTTGGTTTTGGTTTGTTTGTTTTGATAGAATGTTATTACATAAGTTAGATTGGCACTGAAACTTACCATGTATTCAGGCTGGCCTTGAATTCATGGCAGTCCTCCTGCCTCACTCTCTCAAGTGCCTGAATTATATTTTTCAACTATAAAGAGAGTAATCCCGAAAATAACAGAATATAGTATGGTAATCATCCTTAATTTCCTATTAACTTAATCTAAAGCTCTGTAAAACCTACACTGTTTTACCATGACTGATCGTAATCGAATCTGGTTTGTTGGATCACTGTTTTGTATTGATAGATTTCATTCAAAGCTGTTATGATTGATAATATCAAGCCTGAGAGTATAGGCAACTGCACTTAAGATGACAAGATCCACTAGAATATCCACTATGGTTTGATTATTACCTGCCTTTGAAGTTTTATACTGTCTACAATATTTTATTTTTACTAATATTTTTATTTACTGCTATACTCAATCATACTGCTATATTCAATTATGCCTGTTGATATAGACATTCTATTGAAGATAATAAGAAATAACACAGTAATCATTGTAGATCACCTTGTACTGCGGTTTTATATGACTTTTTGGTTTCATGTTTTTATAGAAATTTGTTTTGTTTTGTCTTGCTAAGTTTTGTTTTTCCCTCTATTACAGAAAGTATAGAAATACATGCAGATATTCATGCATGCGTAGCTGTCTACACTCTCACTGTTTGACTATCTACTTTGTTTGCTTTAATTTTGTAACTTGAGCAACTATTTCTAAGAGGACAATATGTAATTTTAACTAGTGATTTCTTATTGGTTATCTTTTTTTTGGAATTCTGTATTACCTCTACCCTTTACATATTTTTGTTTCTCTTTAAATAAAATTTTAAAAAAAGTATATGTGAAACTCATTTTCTCTTATAAGAAACTTTAAGCTATTGTTTCTGAA
Source organism: Hydrochoerus hydrochaeris (assembly GCA_004027455.1). Taxonomy (NCBI): domain Eukaryota; kingdom Metazoa; phylum Chordata; class Mammalia; order Rodentia; family Hydrochaeridae; genus Hydrochoerus; species Hydrochoerus hydrochaeris. Next base: position 392,756 of record PVLA01000695.1, read on the forward strand.
CTACATTAAATATTAGATGAAATCATGAAATTGAAAGAATGCCAGTAATAATCCCACATATAATCCCAGGATTTAGGAAACTGAGACAGAAAGATTGTAAATTCAAAGACAGCTTTGACTACATAGTGAGAGCTTATCTCAAAAAAAAAAAAAAGAAGAGAAAAAAGAAAACAAGACTTTTAGACTCTTTTTGTAGTGATATAAATGAATTCTTTAAATGTTTGTGATGATTTTTTACATTCTTGTTTTCTACATGTTCACAACATTTTTTTGCATAAAGATGTCTACTGTATGTTTACTCAAAGTCAGTGTGATTTATATTAATTTTTCATCAGTATTTTTTCTACTCTATTAAGGCCTGACAGTGAACTCTTGAACTTTGATTAATCTTATTTATGTGGTGAGATAAGTCACTTGGTTACCAGAGGCCAGCAATAAATAAGTTAAAGAAAATAGGATGGATTTTGGATAAATGAAAATATAGACTCAAATGGAGTATGTCCAAATGCATGTACAAATGACTACTACAATATATAATTTCTATAAATCAAACTAGCTTTACTAGATGCAATTAGTCTTGTTTCTTTACATAAGCCTAAACTACATATATTTAAAAATACAAAAATGGAATCTCAACTCACTCTTTCTTCTTCTTTTTTTCCTGAGCTCAAACCAAATGAGATCTGTTCTACCAGTTAGATCATCCTGAATTGGCAGACAATGCCCCTACAATATTGATTGGACAAATAAAATTCCTGGGTATGTGATTCATAAGTAATAAAATAATGAAATAAAACACTGGCTTTCCAACTAGATAAATATTCCTACTAACTTATAATACCTATGATCATTTAATGATTATTAGGAAGCCACCATACTAGCAAAGCTAATTCATTATCAATTAGTTTACACAATTATTAAATTAAATTTTCTTAATAATCTCTCCTCTGGGATATTAAAGTAACTTTCCATTTGATATTTTAAAAGTAAAATAAAAATGATGATACAGGTCAAAACAAAATAATCAGAGATTAACACTGGTTAATATACTGAATATTGGTATCGAAGTAGTAGTTCAGATTACAAGATACAGGCATGAAAAGGATAATCAAACAATTAAACAATGGAGGCATGAACTGTTCTTTTTGATGAACTGACAGTGTTTAGCAGTATGGTTATCTATCTCGGATATATATGGAGGATGAAAATCATGAGGACAAGGCAAATCTACAAAGACTCATTTTTACCAAACTGGTAAAAACAGTGTAATTAGAATGCAACTGTCATGCCTCCAAGGTAAAATTGAATAAAACTGCAAATGGAGGATTTAGGATGCAAGCAAATTTATTTAAAATATGAAAAGGTAAAGAAGTAAAAATTATAAAGCCAATGGAGTAGAACTCCCACTCTCTAAGAGAGTGTCCTGAGCAGAGCACCCTGAAATGCTCTTTTTCTAAATCTTTTAAAGGAGTATAGGAGGCAGCTTGGTCCATTGTGCAAGTGACAAATTCTCTGCATACTTTTCTAGCTCCTATCTCTGTACCCTGGAGCCAGTAACCTACCTGATCTTGTTCTGGAAAGGTCACTGATAGCCACTGGAAATCTGGCAGGTATTTTTAAGATCCCTAGGGTGGTAACTCAACAGATTTCATTTTGGACTTCCCAACTCAATTTTGGAGCCAGTGTCTCTACTCTCTAATAGAATCATCTTTTCTGACTTTTGTTTCAACAATATGAGATATTAAGTAGTTGTGGATCAATAATATGAGACATTTAGTTGTGGAGTGTCAAGACAACAATTTGCCATGCAAATTGGAATAAGACTGGTTGAATTTCTTTCTGATTTACTCTTCCTCATTTCAGTTTACAACTATTCATCAACAGGACCTTGCGTTACAATCATGTGTCCAACTTGTTTACAACTGTGATGCAGAAAGCAAACACTTTTATTCTTTGTATGAAAGCAATACATAAAACAAATAATCAGAATGTTTTGTCAAAATAGAGCTCCAAACTTCTGGATTACAGACTGCATTACTATTTGCATTATAGGTGGGCATATCATTTGCTATATAGTATATTCATCAATAATATTCTTAGAAATTTATTATTTTCCTATATGCTAATTCATCTAGCTGTAATTAACAAAGCACAGGACTCCAGAAGCATGATTCTTAACACAAGGCAACTTAAAGTGACCTAGAATCTACCTAAATTCAGTTTGTCAATCTCATAACTAATGAAAAATGTTTCCAAATTCTAGAAAGGTAAACTTTGCTAATGGAGTAATATTTGCTCTATAAAATATTTGTTTGGAAGCTAATAACACTTAAAAATATTTAAGGGCAAAAAGATAAAGATAATACCTAGCATGATGTTATCATGACTATGGTCCTCAGCCTTTTAAACATATTAACACATTTTCTTTAATATTAATTTAAGATTGTCAGACAATCTCCCAAGGTAGGAAATTAGGCCCATGGCAGGCTGCATAGAATGTAAACTGTCAAGCATGAAGATATGGAAAGAAGGCTGGGAACAGGATGTGATCCTGTAAGTTGATCCCGGAGGGATCTAACCTCTCAATCAGGGCCAAGATGCCAGGATGGAGCAGCTTGCTAGGGACTGGAGCTGGAAGAGATTAAAAAGCAGTGACCATTGATTTTGCCATTAAAGCGAACTTTCTTCCTCACTGCCCTCTTATTTCTGCAGTAGTTTGTCCTGCTGGTGGGACATGTTTCTTTTTTGCTCTTTCCCTTACTTTTCTTTTCTCTCCTTTGTTCTCTATTATTTACTTTCTCCTTTGCTGTAAACAAAAGTTGTGTTAAACAGTTCGCCAATTGTCCCGGCCAGTATTTTGGGCATGAGGAAAAAGCTGGAAATCACCAGACATGACACAATCTGACAATAGTCCTACATTAGGTTCTGCAGCATTTCATTTGCTTAAAATAAGTCTATATCCCTAACAAGAAAATTAAATAGGAAAATAGTAGATTGTGGAACTAGTTCTACTTAATTTATCACTTTATTCACCTCACCATAGTTTAAAAAGAAAAATTACTTCTAACACTTCCTTCTGCTTTAAAATGTTTAATTTCAAGAGAAACTTGAAAAATGCTTAGAATATCTGCTCTTTACATTGCCTTTGCTTGTGCAGTGCAAATGTCTATGAGCAGGCTTACTAGTGAGTTGGAGGTGCTATCAGTAGCAGTTCATCCTGAGACCATATTGTGAAATTCAGTAACTCCAATACGCAAGCTTACTTTTGCCAAGAAACCCAAATTACAAATAAAGCACAAAATAAAAGATAGATAATAGGAAATAGTGAGGTAGATCTTTTGAGACGGGATGACTAAGATATGCAGGGAGGTGGAAGGGAGGAGAGAAGAGAGGATGAGATATGTCATGTGCATGTACCAGCGCTCACAAAGTATGTAATCCTTATGGAACGCAAACATGTCCTAACAAAAATTAAAACTGGAAAAATAATTTTATGAATGTAAAATAGTAAATATTTAATAACATTTTAAAAAATAATTGAATAAATAATTCTTGCTGGTCTGCAAATTTGAACCATTCGGTATGCTTTTTGAAAACACTGTACCAGTGCTCTCCTCCTAATGTCATGTGTCCTTCTTGACTTTGCAGCTGTTTGAACTGCTTTAAATGGAGTCATTTTCAAGGATAGCAAAGAAGTTTACAACTTGCTACATTTCACATTTTGGGGATATACACTGCTCTTGCCTTACATGGCCATTGTGTCTATAAAGAAACAGAAAATATTAAAGATATTCTCTCCATGAAGTAAGGAGTAGATTTGTACTTATTGGCCACTAAATTAACTATTTTAAATTTCCTAATAAATTCAAATTTTGATTTTCTTTTCTGTAAAATGAAGACAATAAAAATATACTGAGTTGTTGAAGTCATGTCAGTTTTAAAATTATTTGAAAACATTTTACCAATATGTGTCATAACTATCAAATATTTCATAATATTTGAAATACTGTATCTTTTTTAACCTCTCTTACTCTGTGACTTTGAGAGTTTGTGTGTTCAGCATGAGAAGGTCAAGTAGAAAAGTATGTCAATAAAAGCGGTGTGAGACTTTCCAAATACAACACAAAGTTACTGGCAATAAAAATCCCCTTTCAGATTTTCAGAGATGTTTTGACATAAACCAGTTTCATGTGAGCATTTTGGTGGCTCTTCCTCTTGCCTTTGACTCACAGTGTTGAGAAGTATAATTTCAATGGCATTTAGAAGAAGCCTCGTAATGGTGAGTATCATTTAAGATGATACCATAGGTCTTCTGCCTGCATTTTAAAATGTCAGCCCACATATTCCTTATCAGTATATATTCAGGACCACTTGCTGCCCTTTAACAGAAAAACAGACTAGCGCTGAAAATATTGGCAGGTTTTAGGATTATGTCCAACAGCAGAATCCTTCCCAGACAATATGCTGTGCACTTGAGTGGCTCTGACTCTCTCAGGACCTTGTAAGGACTTTCAGGCTCTCAAGGCCTAGTCACTGCACAGAGACTGTCAGGACTGCGGCAGTCAGAAGGTGTTGCTTTTTCAGTTTCTGGTTTTTATTTCAGTAATTAAGGGTTTTCTAGAAACTTTCTTTATGCCTTCAAAATATGTAATTTCATTCTTCTTAGGATTCACCATTTCTCAGTTAATTATTGATACATAGTTTAGATAAAATTTTTACTTCATTGATTTATGTGGAGCGGTTCTTTCCTTGTTTGTTTGCTGTGTTTCTTTGAAACCAGGTTCACTATGTAGTTTAGGTTAGATGAACTCACTATGTAGCCCAGGCTAGCCTCAAACTCATGGCCCTGTGCCTGCCTGGAACAATTCTATTCTAAACAATATATAAACAATATAACCATGCTCTAACATAGACTTCAAAGAGGGAAAGTTTGAAGTATCTAGTTTTCCACTATAATATTATATTCAATTTAACTATGTCAAAAGAGGTACAGCTCCAATTTTCAGACTGAGAATGAAAGTCAAAAGAAAAGATAGGCAGTCACTATAAGATCAGAGAATTATTTCATCATTGTTTTTGTTGGTTTATTTTTATTGTGGTTATGGGAGGTATTCTTTCAGTATGCGATCAGTGTTCAAGCAAGGACTCATAATCTTGGTCAATTCAGGTAAAAGAAGGAAAAAGGAAAAAAAGCAAGCAAGCAAGCACAGCGTGGCTTAAATACAGTTTAATAGCAAATGAGCTTACTTTCTAACTAAATAAAATGAAGAAATCTGATATTAATGGATTATGATTTTCTTTTCCTGCTTTCAGATCATTCATAATTTAGCTGTTCGAATTTTTATCCATGTGATGAGGTGTAGTAAAGTTAAACAAAAAACAGAAAATGAAAGTAATTCTAGAATAACAGAGGAAATATAAGCAGCTATGGAATCAAATGCCTCTGTAATTGCTAACATTTTATTAATTTGCTTTTCAAATACTAAGATGATTCTATGCTACCAGCTATTTATAATGATACACAATCTATATATGTGCTTGCATGTTTGCTATCATTAATTTTTGACAACAAAAGAATATTATCCGTGTTTTGGTAATCAACTCCTGTCAGACATTTAGAGCAGCTTCAAATGAACTGAAAGCTTCACTTGCTTGAATGCCTCAGATACGGCTTCTTAAGCAAAAAGGATGAGCGTTTAGTATGAGCTCATTGTCCTCCAAATTTCAGTGACCTATGCTTAGTCTACCCACTTTCATTTCTGATATAGGTTCTGACTAACAAACTATATTATTGAACAAAGAAAAAGCAATTAACTAAATATATATACAATTGTCTAAATACCATGGAAAAGCCATATCATGATATTTACAGACATTTAAGGGAGTAATTATTTGAACAAATGCAGCACTGAAGTGGGAGGCATTTAGAACCCAGTGCAAATAACCAGGGGCAGTTATCAGACTGGTGAAGCCTCCTGTAAATATTCTCAGTGAGGCATCCCTTGATGGGTGTCTTTTTAAAACTTTTTTTTGGCCCTGGGCAACTTCCTGTCACTCAATTGGTGGAATGGATTTTTACTTAAGTGGTCAAACAGTGAGGACTTTTAACAGCTTAAAAGTCCATAGAAATAAACAAGTTATTTCCCAGAGCTACTACTAAATTGTAGTTTTCATTTCTCCTATGTGACTTTCTTTTTGTAAAGAAATCTTTTCATTACTTAAAACCTTCCCATGACAGAGATGGGCGTTAATCAAGCATAGCATGAGTGAAGATGAGAGGGATTTGTTTCTATTTTTTTATTAGGTCTTGCTTCATAATGACTGGTTCATTACTTGAATAAGAAAATAAATTGGAGCACAGATAGCTTAGGGCTCCAGAAAGGATCGTTAGAGCTCATCATAAGAAGGAGATGGAAAAATCTCTAATGGATGGAAGTACTAGAATTATGTGGATGAAACAGTCTGGTGCAGTGGCTGCTACTAAAAGAAAACAAGAGAACTGACATCTGAGTTTTACTCCTACGTACTTTAAAAAAAAAATATTCAGGAACTAATTCATCTTAGGCAATGCAATTGACCTCTTAGCTGCTGGATAATACGTGTTCAATTAGTTTCACTGATGAGTTATGACTCTCAAATGAAAGGATAAATCCTACGTAGCAGTATCTTCACTGCCTACAGGAATACTGGCATCAATTATAGATAAGACTATAATTGCATACAGTTGTAGGTAGGAATATAGGATTTTTGCGGGATACCCCTGACTTTTTAAAAGTAATACAATTTCTTTATTTGTGTTATATAATTTAAGATTCACTTTAGGTCATTTGAATTTATAACACTCACTATCCTGATGAAATGTATTTTGTCTAACAAATTCTGAGAGCCTCATTCATAACAAGTAGAGCCTATCAGGGTTAGCGAAACTCAGAGGGTTGGCTTGCGCTCCTCCACAAAGTACAGTACCATTCTCTCCGTGACCTTGAATTTTCTAATCAGAGTACAAGTGTTTTGATTTAATTTGTTCATATTTATTCTGTTCTTTTATGGTAATTGGATGTATGAGATGGTTAAAGCTGGTTTATTGATTCAACAAAATCTGTTCTTTTTTCATGACTTAAAAATGTGTTTAGGATGTTCCATCACATAATGTTTTCCCAGGCTATCAGACAGAACATACTATATTTCTGAAAAGTTTATTTAAAAATCACATAGTGGTTTCTACTTCTTCACATTCTCCTGACCAAAGCAAACTTCTTGTGAAAATGAATACAATTTCTTTCACAATCTCTGACCTAATTCATGAACTACCCAGAATTACATTTAAGGTTGGAAATTAATTGGGATGCAAGTTAGTAGGAATTTATGTTGAATCTAGGCTTATATGGAAAAATATATTATTTTTTATTTAGAATACACATATAGAACAAGGATTACTAAATATAGCAGTGCATTTTAAAGATTGTTATTATCATTTTGTAAAAGACTGAGAAAACTTCATTAATCACTAGGCACTGTTTTACCTCATACAACTATGGAAAAAATGGATGAAGACTGGAAAGAAAAGGATAATGTCTCCCATTCACTTTTCCCTAATAACTACTGGATATGACTTTGTTGAAATATACATTTTACATGTTTACTTAACATATGCTATACTTCAAATATTCTGTTCTCCCACATTCTATCACAAAAATTAGGAGATACATTAAGAAAGATTCTTTTGAAAAAAGATATTTTAAGCAAAGTTTGCATCTGTGTCTAGTTTTCATTTAATAATCTATGTTATAGTCAGAGCTTACAATGGAAAAGGTTTCATAAAAGACACATAATTTATAAAATTATTTTAATACAACTTCGTACCTGAATTCCATGACAATATCCCCCAAATTCCTCTTGAGGTCAAGAGACCATAACAGGGTCTCAAGCAAGTCTGTATCAAGGATCTGTGCTGAGACGGCCTAAGAGTCAGCATTGGAAGCTGGAAAATGTGCACCAGCAGAATGAATGCGCCAGCAGGCTGAGGTATCTGCACTGGACCCAGGTAAGGACCGAAGCTCCCCCTCAAAAGAACTGCAGCCATCCGCAGCAACAATGAGGTCCTGTGCTCTTGTGATAATGAGAAAAGCTGAGTTCATATTAGGAAAGCTGGGGTACAGGCTTATTCAAGAGAATCAACAGCACACAATTTCCCTCTCCTGTTTTCCTTTTAAGCTGTCGGGAACAATCTTTAGATGGGCCTTCCACACCCAGAACCATGCTGACCCAGTTCAGCTTGGTGTTACAAACTGACCGTTAGTTAATCCACCGCAATCCATTAGAAGTGATATGAGAACATGATCCAATTACTCTTTATTATTCTAGAGTACAATAAATGTATTTTAGTGATGTAAGCAATATTTAGAGGAGACAGTTTATATAATCTGCATGTTTAAAATCAATACTTCAGAAAAAAGTTGATGAACTCACTTTTGGGTTACTTTAAATAATACATATAATTTAAATAATATTTTAATTTGAAATTAATATTGACATAGAATATAATGAAGACAGTACTGTTTTTGCATAAATTTTGAAAACTCTTTTTTACTATTTTTTTTCCTAATCAACTAACCAAACAATACAGTGGATACTGCTATATCAGGGAGCCTGTATTTTTAAATTCTTTACTTGTTAAAGTGTACTTTTAACATCAAATTCAAGGCTCTCAAGGTCATTTGAGGACTTAGGCATAAGCAGTGCAGCAAAAGTTTCAGTTTCCCAGGAATATCTGAGGTTATATAGGGCAACACTCTGCCTTTCTGTTCGGTCTTCATAGTCTCAACACTGTCTCATTTGAGGTCTAATTAGTACCACATTTTCTGTATTTCTTTACATTATATTGGTGATTTCATGGTTTAAAATACCTGACAGGTGGAGTGGTGAAGTCGTGTCTAGCTTTTCTAAGCTCACTTGGGTTGTAACATCTCAATGAGAAATTATGGATGTCAGATAGGCTTGCTGCAGGCAAGAGCTCGACCTGTTGGTTGTGAGTTCACTGTTAACAGATCAATAATATATTCAAAATGGAGTTTTAAATAGAAACATGCGTAGTGTTATGTGTAGATCAGTTGGTGAAAAATGTAAAGGATGTTCTTGGCTACCTATTACTATATCTTTCTAGGGGTTAACAATCCAGTATTCACTAATTCAGTGTATCATACAACTTTAAGAGGGTTACTATGAAACTAAAAATATATAATCTGAGATTTTAAACTCAAGACAATTATGTTGTCATTAGGTTGCTTTATGCAATTTTCTGTACCAGGCCTTTTTGTGGAAGCATTATCTGATGCATCTTTGTCTTCTTTTGGAAAGGAAAATTAGACTGTAGTTCATCCTATATTTTTCATGTTTCTGCTTTGATCTCCATTTAATTTTAAATTTTTTGTTGCAGGAGAGATTGTTCACATAAAATGAGAGAGTCACCTTAATTCCATAAAAATTTTTTGAAGTTTTCTTTGCTAGAATGAGACTTCTAATAGGGTATAAATTAATTATCACATTGCATGAGAAAAGTATTTATTTCTCTTCTACTTTATAACATACTTTTATTAATTTTATGTTCAGGGGAGAAGAAATTCCTGTTCTACTGGAGGAATTTTTTAAGAAAACATAGTTGTGATAAGACAAAAAAACTTGCATTTATAGTCAATACTAATGTTATATTTATTGTGTCTTCCCTCCCTGAATGCATTAGTTGTAGTAAAGCTTACCTTAGGACTATGTTTTATCTATGGAAGAGAAAAGAAAGACACTATCAAAAATCACCCATCTCACATTGCATTCAGTAATGAAGATTTTATGAAATACAAACCTTATGAATTCTTTCTTAGCTTTGCTTCAGTGCCTTAGTCTGTCCAATCATAAAAGAAAAAATGTCGCTAGTGCTACAAAGCGTTCCTCACTTAAGATCTGAAGGCAGGTTTGTACTTCTAGGTATGGTGAGGGCTGTGCATATCTGCCTCCAAAAGGCAGAAAATAGCAAGCCCTATTCCCAGGTGATCTGTGAATGTCAAAGACAACTAACTACAAAGTATAATATTTACTTTCTAAATTGTTGTGGATGGAGTTTTATTAAAAATTTGTATAGATTCAGTCAAGTTTTATGCTTTCTTTATTGGTTCCTAAAGTTTGTTTTGTAATTTACTGATAGCTTTGCTCTCTTATGTTAGATGTCTGGAGAGAGAAGTAATTGCCATCCTGATTTCTCTAACATTTGGAAGCAGGTTATTTATTCAGTATCATTTTGTGTTATTATGACATTATAAAAGTTGGAAAAAGCTCATAGATAAGAAACACTGATGTGACCTGAATCTAAGGTGTATCAACAGTATACTTTTACGTTTATGTAGTTAGTGAGCTAGTGTCACTATAACTTTCACAGTTGTTGCCGTCTTTGAATCAACTAAGGTATCTTTGTCTGTTTTCACAGTTTCTTCTAGAGGAAAATTCAATAAGTTAATATTTATTTATAATTCCAAGTTCAATAGTGCATTGAACTATAATATGTAATTTAAAGATCTTTTATAATGATTAGAGGTTAGGATTGCATATTTGAAACTTTAGATTTGTCATAGCCAAGTTCTACTGGGGTAGGGTAGGCCTGAGGTGAAAGTACAACAGCATATTTATTTTCATGATTTCTTATGAATACATACCAGAATTTTAATAGAAATGCTCATGATTTTCAAATTTTTATTATAACTCCATCTATAATAATTTAGAAAGTAAATATTTTAGTTTGTAGTTGGTTTTGACATCCACAGATCACACTAGAATAGAGTCTCTTATTTTCTGCCTTTGGAGGCAGATATGTACAGTCATCATAATTTATTAATTATGTCCAAAATATCTCAGCATGCTTAGGTAATGAAGACCAGACTAGGAAAACTAGAAAGCATTTGTAAGTATAGAAAGGTATGAATGTTTAAACAGTAATTGTTTCTCGTGTTTCTCTGGCAGAGCAATACATACATTTAAGATGCTTATTCATTTATCTTCCAAGTATATGCTCAGTGAAATGTGATGAACCCTTTTGCTGATATTCTCTGCATATTTCTTCATTCTGTGACTTGATGACAAAAATCACAAGGGAAACTGAGAGATATCATTGAGCTACAGAATCTTAGTATGTTTTCTGTTTCTGTAATAAAGTACCTAAGACCAATTAATCTATAAAGAGTAGAGACTGGTTTAGCTCACATTTCTGAAGGCTGGGCAGTTCAAGATTGTGGCAGTAGAATCTCAGTGAAAGCCTTTTTGCTGAATCTCTGCATGTCAGAAGCATGACATAATGAGAAATGAAGCATGCTAACTAAAGTCTCCCTCATCTTATAAAGCTACTAATTAATTCCCAAGGACACTTCCAAGAATTACCAATAACATATGATTTTGTGGATTACCTTTTAAATATATGAAATTTGAAGTATATATTCAAGCCACAGCAGTAACTGAAGACTTTTTAAATTTAGTACTTAATTTAAATTTTGTAAGTAATGATTTTTTTTTTTTCAATGCTGGGGATTGAACCTAGGGTTGCTCTACCATTGAGCTACATTTCCACACCTATTTCTGGATAAGCTTTCCAGGTATAACTCAAACTTGTGATCCTTTTATGTAAGCCTCCAAAATCCTAGGGCTACCAACATATGCTGTAGCGTCCAGCTGTAAGATTTTTAATCTCCAACTCATTACTGCAAACTTTGACACAACCATTAGTTTTAAATTCCAGGGTTTCATATCAGAAGACTTTTTTCCTTGCTTTAGACCTCTGCTTGAAAACTTAATAAAATTTAGTCTATTTCCTACAACGTGTAAGTACCAGAGTTTATGTAGCTTTTAGCTATTTTCTTGCAAATATGTTCATAGAGTCACTCTGTTTTTCTGTGAAGTGCACTTATTGTTTCTCATAGCCTTTGTTTCTATTCTTAATCTTTGTCTAGAAATTCCTTGAAGGTAGTTTGATGAATTGCTTCTTTGCTTACTTCAGCAAGCTCTCAGGAAAGGTCTCCTGTGACCACATGTTACACTGCTATGGTTTATTTTTATTTATAGCAATTTTCATTATCCCCAAAATATCATTTATCTATTGAATGCCTATTTTTCTCCTTAGCAATCCCTTATAAGTAGATATAAGTTATTTTTTTGTTTCATTTGTATTTTTTTCAATTAAACCTCAAGTACCAGAAATGTCTTTAGTAAATTAAAGCCACAGGATAGTATTGAATAAAACAATGAGTTGGATAACTTCATTGCTATATTTTTCTTTTATTCTCTTCATTTTCATTACCAGCAAGACACAAAGAGACATCAAACTGAAGTAAAGAATCTTAAAATTATCTGAAAGAGCAGATGTGTATGTGGTCTTAGGTCACTCAAGAGAGACTTGCCAGAGTCAAAATCTTGGCTTTCGTGCTTTTTCACTGTTCAAACTTGACCAAATTGCTCAACTATTTTAATCTTAAATTTTTTCTATATAAAATTGAATTAATTATAGTGTTTAGTATCTACCTCAGTGAATTATTTTAAGGATTAAGCCCATTAAGTCAGGCAAAGCCTTTAGACAAGTACCCAGTATTTGAGTACTTACTTAGTGCTGGCTAAAATTGTTCATGTTTCTGTTAAAATGTTAGGACCAGGAAATAGACCCCTTTTGTACCTACTATAGAACAAAGTTTTAATAACTTTTGTACACATGTAAAGTTTGTATTGTCATTGGAAGTCATCGATGATCATGGGAAAGAATTTCATTAGGATATGTAATCCCTTTGTGCTTGTGACACTTTACTACAAAGCCATTAAATAATTTTTTTTCCAAATCTTCCAAATGATTCTTCCTTCGTATTGGAGTAAGCTAGTAATTACAAAAATCTCTGTGTCAAAAATCTGCTCCCATAAGTTAAGAATTTTTTAATTTAATTGCTTATCTTAGATACTGATAAGACATTGTTTAAATTAAATCAGGTATTTATTTGCCTATGGAATCTAGTATAAAAGCAACATATTTAGAAGTAGGTAAATATGAGGTAAATATTTACAATTATTTGCTCTCTGTGTCAATAAGCAAATGCCAATCCCATGGTCCAGGTCAAAGCCTCTTCCTAGCATAACATCTACATGGTTCCAGGACAGAAACTCAGATGCACATGAATGCCTTTTATGGGTGATCGTGCTAATGAGTCATAATTAGTTCTTCCTTCACTTGTAAGGTGGGTTAGTGTTCTTTGTAGCTCGGCATTGCCAGCATCCTTGCCATTCAGTTAGAACTGATGTACATTACTCTGACCATGGATTCTGCTCATTATACGTCTATCTGTCTCTAATCCTAGAACAATCCTGGCAGAATACGTGCTTAGTGAATATTTGTTAAATAAGTGAATATATTGTTTTCCATCCTAAAGAAATTATATTTTTAAAGAAAGTTGTGATGTTTACAAACACACAAGAAATGGTGAGGAGGTAACATCTGACTCTTTTTTCTTCACAATGACAACTTGAAGTTTTACAAATCAGATAAAGATTGTTAGATATGAGACTTCTGTTAATCCATCTATTATCCTAGCTGCTTTCTTCTCTGCTTTATTATTGGCTTACTATATAGCAGTAGTAATAAATTCAAAAAATTCTTCTCATGTAGTCTTTACATCAGCTCAATGGCATCTCTTCCTTGAGATCGTTTTTATTGGCCTTTCCCTGTTCCTAATATTAATTCACAATTTTACTTTTCTGCATTGGCTTCTTTATATACATCTGAAAATTCATCTTTGATTGTTTGTATGGTTCTAATTAATAATGTTTTTACCTGCTTTTTTCACTAATTCTGGTCCATTTGTTTCTGAAATCATGGAAACATTTTTTGAAAAAAGTGACCTTGCATATTGACTAATTGAGTAACTGAAGAGTTCTGTGGCTATGTCTCCATTTCCACCTTTTGTCACTAAATATGGACACACACTAAATAACATCATCCTCATAGCACAGACACACAATTTGAATTTTTTCAGTTAAAACCACCTAATGCTGAATAATTAAAAAAGCATATACCTTAAAATTATGGCTATGATGTTACACTCAATCTTAAATTTTCATAATTGACCTTTATTAAAATATAGTTATATTTAAAAGGTCATATAATAAGAACATTTCACTGTTCAATTTCCAAATGAGCCTTTAACTTGCAAATACTCACTGAGTGCTAATAATTGATTTCAAAGATAATAGTTAATAAATAGTAAATACATTATTAAAATATTAACAGAGAAATTCTGGATATTATACCTAGATATTACCTGATTATTGCAATATTTTTGTTTTCAGCAATAACTACTATAACTGATCAGTAAGGCAAAACTGTCTGAGCAAGTTACAGTTATTGAGGAAAATTGAAAAGAGGTATTACATTGGCTTTCTGTTATAATTAAATACCTGGGGCAGGCTACTTTATACAGAAAAAGTTTGATTTAACTCACTATTTTGGAAGTCAGAAATCCAAACAGTATTGCAGTATTGCATAGTCTCTGGTAAGGACCATTCTCAGCTCTACCACATCATGGTAGCAGCATGAGCATATCTCATGCATTTCTTTGTTCTTTAATTAAACCAGCAGGAATCAATCACAGGGACATTGCTCTATAGATGAAGAGACAAATTTATCTTTTTTTCTGTCTTTTAAAATATAATAAGTAGCATTTTCTGTTTCACACAAAGGCATTCAGAAATCCTTGGGAAAGCTACAGGTTTTCAAAACCATGAAATGAAACTGTGATGTTTCTCACACTTTGTATTTGGCAAAATAAAGATGTTAATCTAAAACTATCACTTTACAAAGGTCTCATTTCTAAACAGTATCATCAGATTAATGCCATTATATATGAAATTAGTGATTAAACTGCTCTGAGTTTAGGGGTGTAGCCATATTCAAAACATAGCAGGGATATTGTGAAAATTCTGCTTCTATTCTACCTAACTTCGTAAGTTAGGCACAGCGGTGACTTACAGGGAGGTGTTACTTTGTGGGGGCTTATAGCAGACTTGCTGCGAAAAGGTCTGGGTGGAAGAAACAGGTCGCTGCAGACATTTTCTGAAGACTTTATCTCCCTTCCTGGCTCTACTCTTGACAAGTTCTGCTTCCCTGCAGCTTTGCCATGAGCAGCCTCTCCTACACCCTGCCCCCATACTATGCTGTCCTGCCTTAGAAAAGGCTGACTGTAGACTGGAAACCTCTACAAAGCGTGAGCTCAAAAACTTTCTCCTCCCTTAAATTGTATCATGTATTTTGCACCAGTAATGAGAAAAGTTGCTAAGACAAAAATACTTACAAAATTCCTGGAACACAATTAATACAAACAAATTTTAGATAGTACTGAAGTAATAACTCTTATAACTACATGTACATTTTAATTCATAGTTGTCTTAATTAGTTTTCTACAATTACTTTTATAGGATACAGACGAAGGATGCAATTTTCTCTAAATTATAACACATAATTCTGTTTCTTGCAGTATAAAATTATGAAGTAAGAGGGAACAAAAGGAGATTGAAAACTGTTTCAAGAGCTACTCTAATTCTTCTCTAAACATATCATTTTGAAAAGATAAAAATCTTATTTTCCATAATTATCCTTAATACTGAAAGGAAAACAAAGGATAAAAGAAGTTATGTAGCTTAAAATGGAAGAGCGACACTCCTAGTGTGTTTCCTTTGGTGTATTTAAATTATGACACATTATCTTCTTTCTTTACTATATTTAAATGCTAGGATGTGCCATAAACCTTGGGATAAAGAATTCTAAATTGTAGACAAATAAAGAATAAGGAGTATCCCTGATTCACTTGATAGTTTTCAAAAACTGTATGTCAGCCACAGATTCTCACATGTTTGTGCCAGGTAGAGAATGTTAATCTTATATGAGGAACACACACACACACACACACACACACACACACACACACGGAGGGAGAGAGAGAGAGAGAGAGAGAGAGAGAGAGAGAGAGAGAGAGAAATGAGTATAACTCCTTAGCTACATTTTTCCTATCATTAGGAATGAATGAATGAATTATGGAGAGTAACTGTTACCATAGGGATATGTATTCAACTCTGATTATTTCTGTGATTGAAAACACAAATGAAACCCAAGGAGATATGTAAGGCTTTGTAAGTAATAAATTTGATTTGGTACTTAGCACCAGCCACAAAATTTTCATAGCCCAGGTCTAAATTAAAAGTGTGAGCTCCATGCTAAAATACTGTAAAGCAGACCCTTGAACCAAGGTTTTATTATTTCTAAAAACAGAGTCATTCTGTAGGACATATATCCATGAAGTTTACCATACTGATGCTGTACTGATAGCCAATCCAGAAGCAAATTGGACAGAAATTCCAGCAAAAAAATGACACAATGCCTACACTTAAAGTAACCTTACCTAGCAAACAAGTGAATAAAGCTGAGACATTGTAAAATCATAGAAAGAAAAGAATATGAATTATTCTACATTTGTGGTTTTAAAAATAAAAGGTGGAGTTCCACACTAAACAGATTTATCGGGAGATAAAATCTAATATAAAACTTTTTTGCTAACATCAATTCTTTTTAATTAGGCTTTAGGAGAAGTGCAAAATTTTTGGATAATATCTGTTAAGTGGATTTTTCTGCCATTATTAAAACTTTAAAAATAATATGAAACTTATGCTTACGAAAATAAAGTTAACTAGTTCTTGGTTTTCTGTCTTCTATTTTTCTCTATAACTAGAGGAAACCAAGGTCGGTTACTTCAGTCAAAGATGATAATATAATGATTAAGAACACTTAATGTATAACAGCTTCAGTATAGTATGAGTATTTATAAAAGATGAAGAAAATGGTATATAAGTTTACACTATTGATAAAGTTAACATTTAAAGTTGAATGTAAAAGTTGTACTCTTATTTATATAAATATATATTTATATAATACATACATATTGTATAAGATTAGATAAAATATATATGAATATTGAAAATAAAATTTAAAATGCAATGAAATATCTGTGTTTAGCAAATTAACTCAATATTAATAGGTTTATTTGATGAATATTTAGAAATAAATTGTTTCTCTGAATTTTCACATGGATGTTATGCAAAGTAGACTAAAATGGAATTTTTCTTCCATGAAGTGACCAAATTATTCTGTATCCAAATCTTAAGTTCTCTTTTTATATTACAAAAAACCCCAAAAATTTCATAATTAAACAAGAGAATAACCATTGTTATTCACTGTGTATTATCATCATCAAAGTAGTTACTCAGTGTACAAGACATAAACCAGAAATTTTCTAACAACAAAAAAAACCTCATACAACACAAAATCTTCTTTTCAGAAAAGATAAACTAGTAGTTTAAATGAAAACCATTTACCTTATTCATTGAAATATTTAGAAAACAATGGGATTCATAATCTGGGAAAGTGTTTGAATTTCTTGTACCAAAATTATTATCAAAATGTTAACTTTCTGTGCTTCTTATAGTCATTGGATCATTTTAATAACTTTTTTATTTCCAAAACAACAAGATAACCAGCTTTGTGATTCATTCACTTTTGAAATTTTGCCTAACTTGGAAAAATATAACTCATTTTTAAGATTTTTCTCTCTGTCCCTAGAGAGATGAATGGATGAAGAAATGAAATCTACACACACACACACACACACACACACACCCCACACTTCAACCTTTAAAAAAAAAAGGCAATCATCCCATTTGTGCCAATGTGAGTGAACCAGCGGGCACTATGCTAAGTTAAATAAGCCAAAATGCAGTCAAACAAACATTGCATGATCTCCCTTATAATACAGTAGTATGTGGCACCAAAAAAATTCATTTAATAAAAAGGGAGTAGTAGGGTAGTTGTCACAAGGTAAGGTAACTGGGGAAATTTTAGTAAGAGTCTCAACTTGCTGTTACAAGATGGGTAAGTTCTGACAGCCTAATGTATATGGACATAAGAATGCACTGTGCACTTGACATTTGTAAGAGTACATTCTATGTATTCTATATATGCATCATACTCCATATTTTGAACACATATTATACAAATCATTTCATTTTATCAATGTTGAAAGGGATCATTGGCTAGTGCGGGTCTGTGTCCTCACGTAACACTGAAATCAAATTTGGCCTGGATCTTGAGGCTACTGACAATGATCACCATCATGTGTCTTCTTCAACCAGGACTCCTAAAGGGAAAGGTCCCCATATCAGCTTCTGAGATGTCACCAATCAGCTGAGAATTCTTGCTCAATTTGTATAGAAATCTAAAATTTTTATTCACAGCCCTGGGTTTTGAGTGTCAACAGCTCTGAGCTCTTATGGTGTTAATGATCAAACTTGCTACTGGGAACAAGCTACTTGGGAAGGATTTGGAAGTGTCTCTGGCTACCTAAAGCAAGGGACAGGAGGTTGGTGATTTTTCCAAGTTCTTTGTTTTCCTGGGCTGCTAAGCACTTTCAGCTATGCCAGCTTGTCCTGCTGGAAATTTTTAGTACTAATAGCTTTTGTTGTTATCAGCTCCTAGTGTACCAGATCAGCACATTCTACTCATGAATAGACAAGAATTTGCTGTCCTGAAGGGCCTGTATCAATTCATGTTTAGTAGTACAAGAAGTAACACTAAAGGGGCTGAACTCATTCAGTGTATGGGAGATTCTTTAGAAAGGGAAAAAGAAAGATGGGTTCATGCAAGCACAGTGTTACATTTCTGTTTGGTCTGAGGGCCCCTCTTGGATCTGAGTGAGAAAGGCTGCCAAGAATGGATCTAGAGCAGAATCATCTGAGATAAGTTTGCAAAAGCTAGTATCTCTCCGAGTGGCTGTGAAGCACCTAATGTAGCCAAGCTGGCTGCCAGTCATTTGTGGCCAAAAGTACCTTTTGGGGAAAGTCAAGTTCTCTTGTAGGTGTTAACAATTTGCCAAGCAGAAGGTTCAGGTGGTTATTAATCACTACATGTTTTTTGCTTTTATTGATTTGTTCTCTTGCTTTTCTCCTCCCAAAGAGTATCAGTGTCCTTCATAAAATATTATTATTCTGTTATATTCATGGGCTACATAGTTAATGTGCATTACACAGCAGGAAGTGGTTTCATTTTCTGCCATTTTGATAATGCTTGTTCAAACAATATATCCACACTAATTACTCTTGGCTTGATGCCCTTTGCTCTTTCTCTATTGTGCAGTCCTTTGATGTCAAGTAAATACCAATGATTGTCGCCTGTGGATATTAATGCTGAAAAGTGTTAAAATGTTGGAAGGTATTTTACAGTTCCATGACTGACTTCTGGTGTACACACTATCATTCATTTTACTTTCTACTTTGAAACAATTTTTTAAAAACTGGCTTTGTAATGATGAAAAATCTTCATGCTTTTTTATACTATTTTCAACTATGACAAGTGTTTTAGAAGACTTCTTTCAAGTTGTTGGTAAAAGTAAGTCTTGAATTTTATTTATTAATTTCAAATGATCATTTCAAATGATTATTCAATTTCAAATGATCATTCATGCTCAATGAATGCAATATTTTTAATGAAAATTCACTACTAATCTTTTCAAATCCATTGAGCTGACATGAATCTCTGCTGACATAGTCACTAGAGATTTAAAGGTCATAGCTGCTATTTGTGTTCTGCACTAAAGAGCTGAGTCATTTTACTTTTTGTTCTGTAATTTTGGCTGTTGTGATTATGTGCTCCTGTTGAGTAAAGTGCAGACTAGAATTTTTGATATATCAAGTACTCACTGATATTGATATACTACTCTAACTAAAGTAACTTTTAACCTTATTTAATTGTTTTTAGATTGATTGAGTGCATATTTGCTTTCTATGCGAAACCATAATCAGTTTGTGACTTTTACTAATTCTGTGCCTTCTTTTAGTTTCCTTCTCCTTTCCGATCATATTGACTCAAATACAAATTAATAAATACAATAAATATAACTTTTTCTTTCTCACGGGAAAATTTCTACATCATGATGGAACTATTTAACGACAAAATAGCTAGTTGTTTCTGTATAAGTATTTTTTGTCTGTGTTTTCTTTGTGTTTTAGAGAAAAAGGATTTAGATGAAATAGAAAAATAGAAGTGGGTTCTATTTTTCAATATTTTCCAATTAAGATTCTTTTCTTTTCATAATTGCCCTTACATAGGATTTAGATGAAATTACATAAATGAATTTAGATGAAATCCATTTGGTCTGAAATACATTTTTTCCTAAAATATAGACACTTATGTCAGACTGAGAAATCATATACCATCAAAGAATGACCAAAGTCCAGTGAGATATCACATGCCACAAGAAATCCAGAAACATGTATGCTTAGGCTCTGCATTTAAAATAAAGTTATAGCAAAGAAGTAGGGTTATGTAAGGACCATCAGTTTGAAAATGTATCTGTATATTTTCATTTCAACTGAACATTTTGTTTTCTTATTTCCTTTCATGACTGATCTTCGTGTACTCTGTGTATATAACACATACTATAGTAAGATATGGTACTTAAGCTGTAATTCTTTGCTGTACCAAATTGAGTTTCTTGAAATCTTATTTTCTTGCAAAAAGAAATAAAGTAATGAACTTTATAAGAAATGGTAAAACAAAACAAAAATTTAAAATAGCAGAGAAGGGGCAGAGATATAACTGAACGGTGCAGTGCCTGCCTGGCAAACATGAGGCCTGAGTTTGATTCCTTATACTAAATAAAGAAAGAAATGGAAATAAAGAAATAAAACAGCAGAGAAAAATCTCCCTAAATATATATCTATCCATGGTATTGGCAATTTCAAATCCTGACTTCTGCCTCAAGCATATACTATTTTTATTTCTTTCAAAGGTCCTCACACAGCAAGACTTCTGATATATTCAGATGAAACTTCATGGAAATCACATTTCTCACCTCTTTCCCCCTGTACTACACAGACAGGCAGCCCCAGAAGGATCTCTGATATGTATATTGAGAGCTTATAAGCTGAAAGGTTAAATAAAATAGATATCTAGGAGGGCAAGTTTATTAGAGCAAAACTTGAAGAACTTGTTTAGCTGGGCAACATTAAAACTACTTATGCATCAGAATCTGCCTTTATATTTTACACAAATAAAGAAATTTCCAAACTATTTCCTTCCTTTTACACCAAACCAGCTCAGTATCCCTGCAAAAAGTTTAATATTATCTAACTTTTAAAAAGTATTTTAAAAGGAATTTAATATTCTTATTGTACATACTAAAGAATGTGCATTACAATTTTTCTGTTGGTTTCTTTGAGAGTGTCAACAGTCATGCCTCTGTATATTTGAATAAAGGGACAGATGTTTTAACTTGTATTGAAAATTTATTTAACTTGTATTGAAAATCCCACAAATGGATGTATACTTCAATTGTTTTTCAATGACTATGATTTCAGACATTAGATTTTGAGACAGTATTTACTAGTAACAACTTATTCATGTTGAATGCTGTAAAATAGTTGACTATCACAAAATGCCTTATTTCATTGAATCATGTCTATTTGTTCATATAATTCATGTATACAAAAAATCATTGCTAAACCAACCTGTTTTTATAAATCTTTTAAGCAATCTGCAGACTTTTAGAGTTATTTTAGTAAAAAATTTTAGTCATTACCAAAAGCAACTGGGTTCTATTTTTCAATATTTTCCAATTAAGATTCTTTTCCTTTCATAATTGCCCTTACATAGAATTGTTTTATCTGGATTTTCTAGAAGACAGCTAATTCAGAAAGTATATTCTGTTTTATTGTGGGACAATACAGTGTTACAAGAACAAACAATTGAATCAGAAAGAAGGGAAGATAATTAAAGTGCCTAGCTGTTACCAAAAGTAAAACAAAAAGCCAAGCAGAAAACAGACACATGGCACACGAATGCTTTAGGAGACCACACAGGCAATGTCTGTGTCTGGAACCCTTCCCTCTGACCGTGCATGGGAACAGCATTTATCAGGTTAGCAGCAGCATAATCTATACTTATTTGTTATGACTTTTGAAATAATGATATAATATTGAATTATATTAAATATGTTTAGAAACCATTTTGGTAATTGTGATTTTTTTCTCTTCGATATTATAATATAGTATCTTTCAAATATTCTTAACTTATGGATTAATAACCATTATTTATCAATATTTCATTTTAAATTGTCAAATAAATCTTTGTTTCCTTCATATATTGTCAATATTGGTTTGGATGAGTTTTCTGATGTCATTCAGATCTGCAGTTCTCAAGTACCTGATCATCTCAGGCAGGTATAAATGTTCCTCTCAGGTCAGCCAGAACTCTCTGCCTGATATACCTTTAATGTTTACTGTTCCATATGGAAAATTATATCCAACAACTTCAGCATTTTTTTGCTTGTTTGTATCATTGTCTTGTCTTTCTTTGGTCGCATGACTTGCCTTTGTTAATTCATGTGATGATGTCTTGGAATTGAGAAAATGTGCTGAAATAAAATCACTACAAATGTTTTATGTCTAAAAATATTCAAAGATAAATTTCAGGATACCCACAGACCTGTGGAAGGAATTACAAAAGTATAAAACAAAAATTCTATTTGGTTCTGTTTTTAAAGGAGCAGGTTGGCTTTTAGGTTGAAAGTGTGAGGATTAAAAATATTTTCTGATGTTGCTGCCTATGGTATAATTCTCAGATTAGCATGTATTATTATGCTTATAAGCTCAGATTACCTTATCCACTTCTCATATTACTTTGTTCTTCAATTCTGGAATATATATATATATATATATATATATATATATATATCAATTACATATATACAAAACAATATATGTATATACATACATACATACATACATACATAATCTGTTCGTTATTTAATCTGTTCAGTATTTACAGTATATATAAGACATAGTGATTGGAATTGAAATGGTGAAGCCAATAACTACATTGAAAAACATATATTGGAAGGTGGAAACTAAGAAAGATAGCACGTCTGATGCTAAATCACAGAAGGAAACACTCCTGCCATTGCATAGAAAAAGAAACTATAAACTGATATAGGTGAAGAGAGGTTTGTGATACTTTTTTCTCATGCCTACTGAATTGTTTTCTTTGTTCAGTGTATGTGTGCCCACTAACGAGATAACATAAAAAATTTCATCAACAGCAATAATTATGAGTTCAAAATATTTGTACAGTGTTATTAGCATGTCTCAACATCAAGAAATCAATCCACTGTCAGCAAATGTTACATTTATTAACCTATAGTTTAAGTGTAAAGAAGCATGTCAGAGAATATACTGCTGTCATGATTTGTCTCTTTTCCAGAGAAGAAAAATAATCAAGAGAAAATCTAAAGTAAAAATGTTAATGCATAAACCACCAGAGACTAAAGAAGTCATATGGAAAATACTACAACTGAATTATAATGAATCAAGGAGATATACAAGACCAACTTTATCCAATTGCATTAATGTCAATGTGGTGCTATCAGATGTGAATGAATTTAAAAAATCATATTATAATTTTATATATACTAGCTTTACAATTACATTTTTCATTTAGTGCAGGCAAATCTTTTAAATTTTAAGGAAATGTCTTTTTGTGACATTTTTATTTTTTTCTACAGTATTTGGATTTTCAATAAAAGAATTTGGATTATTTATATTGCACTGACATCTGGTGGACTTGGCCTTGATACAACCAGAAAAAAGAACACATTAGAAACATCCATCACGGTCAGCCCAACAAACCCAGGGCAACTATCAAGTCACACTGCAAATGAAACAAGACTGTGAGCTGTAAGTTCTGTCACCATCATCTCACTTCATTTCAAGGGAATCAGACCTTGAACACACAACAAAGCTTCTTTAATCCTGCACATTTAACTAACTGTCCCCATGTTTATAAATTTCAAAAGGTATAGTATTGAGGAAGCCATCACGGGAGAAGTTTGATGCTTTCTTGTGCCTGTAATCTGAGGTACTTTTCATGATGGGGTCTCTTCTGTTTTGATTTGATCTCTTCTAATGTATATCGTAATATATGTATTATATATATATGTATATTTAATCTAATATATATGTACATATATATATATTTCTTGAAAGCAATTCACATGCATAGGAAATGAATCTCAAACCATCTAAAGTGATTAGATTGTTCTTGATACAGTTCTTTTTATTTCACCTGATAAATTTAATTAGCGAAGCTATATGGAAAAAATACTTTGTAGAACACAAAAAATGTTCATTTGATTTTCCTTTAATAAAACTCTAGAGACCTACTTTAGAATACACATTAGACATAGAGACACCCTGTATCAGTGAAATTTGTCCGCAAAGCTTTATATTTAAGAAAGTCTCTCATCTTTCATACTATTTCACAAAAATAATGTCTCCTGCCAGGTATTATAGAGGCCAAAATAAGAACGATCTTTACACAGCTATGAAGAATAAATGTATCATTTACACAGCATTAATATTTCATTGTCATGAAGTCAAAGATACTACCATCAAAATTGCACAGGAGAAATATGTGTGTTTTTTTTCTGACTCTTGCTGTACCCATCCTCCCTGCTTGCATGGAAATACTTCAGTGTTCACCAAGTCTATATATTCACTTGTAACCAGTTAGAACAAGAGTATAATGGGAATTAATCACATCCTACAAAGTGAAAGATTATTGAATTAAAAGCGTATTTTGTAAGACATATAAGACAAAACTGAGAAGTTAGTGTATGTCACAATAATTTTAATTTTAGGAATTCCAAATCATTTTAAAACATTATATTTTTGGCCAGGGACATAGCTTAGTGGGACAGCACCTGCCTGGAAATCATGAATTTGTGAGTTTGATCTCTGATACTAAAACAAAAGCAAAAAAACTTAAATTTTTATTTTTAGATATTTATCTAGCAAGTGTTTAATACAGTACAAATACATTTCACCATGACAAGAAAAAATTAATATTTGATGTCCTCAGAAAATTTATGTGAGAAATGTTTATTTCCATTAAAAGAACTTAAATGAATGGAGATTTAGCCAGTCTGCTGTTTTCCAAGTGTTCTGAGTGTAAGCATTTATGAGATTTATGTAAGAGTTATATGTACGTAAACAGCTTTGTTTCCAGGTTCTGGCACATCATGGCCTGCTTCTACATATGCTTTCTAAGCTCTTGCCATCTGAATAAAAATTGGTCAAGACAAGCTCATAAGGTATCAAGGTTTTGCATTATTAAAGGTGTTACAAGTTGGAAAAGAGATGCGCTCTATAGAGTGAGAATGTGCCACTGAGAAAGAGAACACAGCAGGGATGAGCTTAATAGCAGCAGTCTTTTGTGTCACTCACTCATCAGGAGAACATCAGATCTAGGATGTCCGACCAAAAATGTGCTTGATTTCTCAGAAGAATAACACAGACAACACTTTCTTACTGGTCTCAGGTGCAGGGCTTGGAACTGGTTTTCTGTACATGTCCTGGATCTCTATAACAGACAGTCACATGCTCTTCCCCAGGGGACTGGCGGTGTCTAATCTTTCTTAGCAGAGTTCACACAATAACCTGGAGTTTAAAACTGTTCAGTTTGTTTAACTACTGAAAAGCCTAATCTGGACTAACCACATAATCAAGTTTAATTGTACAGGTTAAATGTATTAATCAGCTAGTGGCAAATTTGCTCTATCATTATATTTTTGTAACTATAACTTTGTATATTGATGTGCTGCTATAAACCTTTTTTTTATGGTCTCATTAAGTGACTCCAAAATTACAGTGCTATTTGTTTTTTGTTTTTTGTTTTTCTGAAATGGCCTTTACTGTTTTACTACTTGCCATTGCAGTGCTTCTAGACATAATTGTGACAGTTTTCTTCCTTCTCATTTACATTATCCAATTCTTCTGAAAAAAATCTCTAATGGTCATATATAAAATTTTGAGATATTATGTTTGGTTAGCTGTTGGTCTTAGAGTAAATGGATATGTAAAGTACATTTCAAAAGCCAACCCAGGGCAGTGAACATGAGTTGATGAAAGAGAAAAGTCACCTAAATTCATGATTGCTTATTTTTTCTTAAATAAATGAATACTTAAAGTAGTTATATCAGAGGTACCAGTTCACACGTAGATATGAAAAAAAATTTCTCACATGTCCTTTCCATAAAAATAGCTGAATGGTAGCTGCTTTGTTGTCTCTGTGAGTAGTCATGTTTATTATTCAAGTTACACTATGTAGTTACACTAGAATAAAGTGTCAGTTTTCCCTGGCATCAGTTTTTATTGGCAGGAAGTCCATCATCACACACTCTGCATACTTATTGCCGTAAACAAAGAGATTTTCCACTGTGAAGGAAACTGATAGTGCTCAAAGAAATATTTTTTCATGTGCCCATAGACTGTTAAATGCCATTTTATACCCAAGGAACCAGCCAGGAATTTAATAAAGTGAGTTGTATCAAGGATAACCAATAGTGACCCAGCAACTTCCAGAGCATGGTTGTAATACTTTGAACTTTTTAAACTATATTGCACTTTATATCATTAATTGACTCAAATATGCACATGTAGAATCATGTATCATGACTAAAGGAAAGGCACTTAAAATGGGGATAAAGTATGACAATGAATAAGCATTTTAATAAAAAATGACAGAAGTTATAATGGCATTAAGTCATACTAAAAATGCAAGGAGTCTTACATTCAACTATTTTATTAAAATAAGGATTAAAAAATGAGGAACACACTCTATTCTTATACGCAGATGGTGGTTAAGTAAGGATACCAGGAAGATAGTGACTGGATGATTTGAAAGTCCAAAGTATAATCATGAGCTATTGACCATAGTCCAATTTAACCACTGAAGAGAAATATTTGTACTTGTATTTGGGACAAATGAAGACAGATGTCTTGTGCTCTGGCTGAATGATTTGGGGATGACAATGCACAATGTATGTACTATTGTTATCCCCTGATTGACATGCTTTGAAATTTTGTTATAGTTTCTTTTTTTTTGTTCTTTTTTCTTTCTATTTATCTTTGAATGAAATGGACTTGAAAATAAAAGAAAATATAGAAAGTGTACTTATCAAATGGATGCCAAAAATTTCCCCAGTCACATATGTTTCATTGTACATAGTATAAAATATAAATGTAAAATTAGTAATAAGGAAAAAAGTTGCTGAAAACTGCATCTCATACAATGCTCTAGGCCCTACAGTTATATCACAATGTCAAAATGTGACCACCCAGCAATTATATACCCATTTACATGATCAACCTAATGTCAACTACAGGCAAGTTGGAACTTATGTTTTGTAATGTGAATTAACAAGGATATTTTTCCTCTAACATGTAGTCAAAGGCTGTTTCTTAAAATTAAATACATACAAAATAAAATAGTACTATGCTGGATCCTAGACTCTTATTTTTACCTAGGTCCAAAATGGTACTAGGCTGCCATCATGTGCTTTATCCATGTGTTTCTCTCTCTCTCTCTCTCTCTCTCTCTCTCTCTCTCTCTCTCTCTCACACACACACACACACACACACACAAACACATCTCCATCTCTGTATATCTACCTACATTTATGTATTCATACATCAACTTTTGTATAGTTGGTGATCAGGATCTATTTATAATAAGCCTAAATGCATTTAAATAATGATTCTGACTTAGGGTGTTGACATGAAAGAATGCAGCATGAAGAGCCTGCGAAATCTATTTTTAAACCTTACAGATACGTTTATGCTACTGTTAGATTATTGAAATCTAATAGTATGTCATTGACATAAGTGGTTCTGATGAGGAAAGAATCATGTATTTAAATCAAATGATTTACATGCAATTTTGGAACATATAAATAATGTTTTCAATGATAGTGAATCTAAAACATGGAGTTACATTCTTTTAAACACTTAAGCCCAGTGTACTTGCTCCTAATTTTCAGGAGTGAGAAATGATATTAAATACAAACCCAGAGTTAATTAGATCTTCATCTCTGACTTCTTGGAAAATTAACATAACCTTTTTGAAGTTTAGTTTTCTTCTCTGTAAAATAGAAGTGAAAATATTCCATGACCTTCCTCTCAGATTTTGCTGAAAAACGTACATGCTGATTCTATTAATTATTTCTGCTTAATTATTACTACACACTTAGAGCTTCAAACATCACAGGTAATTTCTATATTCAGGAATTCATGCATGGTAGAACTGCATCCTCTTTTCTGGGGTCTTTTGCAAGAATGAAATCAAGGATTTAGATTGAATTTGTTTTGAAGATTCAATTCATAAAGTTGCACTTCTCTCTGATGTGGTTGTGGACACAATTCTGTTTCTTGTGGTTTGTTGGGCATCGGGCCTCAGTTCTTTGTCGCTTGATGACCTGAAGTTGTCCTCAGTTCCTTGACAGATGAACCCTTCCAAATGATACTGGCTGTATCATCACAGCCAGTAAGAGAGAGAACTTGTTAAAAAGAATTTCCAACCCCTTTTACCTGGACCATACTAGTAGTATTGTATTGCATTTGCTATAACACATCAATTATACCAATTCGACAGGCAACCAACCCTGGATTTTTCCATCAGTGGGGCTATTTTAGTTATTCCATTGTAGAAACAAATAAGAGCAATGACACTTTAAGAATTCAGTTATTTGAAATGATTTATGCATAGCAAAGCAAAAAACCAACAGAGCGAATACACAGCCTAAACAATAAAAAAAGAAACTTTGCTAGCTATTTCTTGGACAGAAGATTGGCATTTAGAATATGTAAAGAACTCAGAAAAAAATAGACTCCCCAAAATAAAAGACCCAATCAAAAAATGGGAAACAAGTGAAAACACTTCTCAAAAGAAGTAAAAATGATCACTAAATACATGAAAAAGTATTCAGAATTGCTGACCATTAACAATATGCAAATTAAAACTATTTTTGGTGCTATGCTACCACAGAAAAGATAGCTATCATCTTAAAAATCTAATAATATCAAATACTAGTGAAGACATGAGGTAAAAGGAACTCCTGTACATTGGTGGGAATGTACAACCACTATGGAAGTCAGTATGGAGAGTCCTCAAACTAAAAACAGAAATTCATCTTCATCCAGTATCTCCCTTCTAGGTATTTTCCCCAAAGAGTTTAAAATTGTCATATTATGAAGATACATGTATACCCATGTTCATAGCAGTGCAATTTATAATAGCTGGATGTTTGAAATAGCATATATGTCCATTAACAGATAAATATATAAGAAAAATGTGGCATTTATACACAATGCAGTACTAATTTGTCATAAAGAAAGATGTAGTTGAGGAATTTGCAGGTAAACAGTTGAAACTTGAGAACATATTGTTAACTGAAATGAAATACAAAACTTAAATATTGTATGTTTTTTCTTATTTGAGAAACAAAACAAATATGTGTATATGTGTGTGTGTATATGTGTGTGTGTGTGTGTGTGTATGAGTAGCAAAATAAAAGATAAATAAAGCGGTGAAACACTCAGATGGCTCCTCAAATTACCTATTTCATTATTTCAAAAATATATATGCTATATTTTTATTTTGTACTACAAATTACCCCTAATTCATGAAAAAAAGTTTTGTATTTATATCTGTTTCTTTTTTGTAAGAAAAATTTTATTGATATATGCTGAGTAATTACTTTGAGGATAATCATTTCCAGTGTATTATCCATTCTTCTGATTATTTTGTTATGGAATTTTATTTCGATAAAATAAAAAAATAAAACTCAATTATGTAAATGTTAAATTCTACTTTTGTCAAATGAAACTACTCAAACAGGTGAATATCCAAATTTTTGATGATTCCACTTACAAAGTTATTTTATAAAATTAATGTGCATCATTTTATTCATAACCAAGGATTGAGATATCTGTATATTGTAACACAATTGTTCAATATAATAATCTTTAGATCAGATTACTTCGAATAAAACATTGAATATCTCAAATACTAAATGTGTAGTCCTTGGAAATTCTACAAACTTTGAATCTTAGTCTTCTTATCTTTAATATTTTCTATAGATGTGTTGATCATAAAACACTATAAGATTTGTTAAGTGTTAGGAACTACTAGGCATTTCATCATACCTTAAGATAACATTATTGTTACTAGTGTTAATACTTTCTCTGTAACCTTAGATAACCATCACTGTAGTCTAGGAATTATGATAGTAGAAAATATGAAATATTTTTCCACATTTAAACTTTGATGCTTTTTCTAATTTCATGTTCTGTGACCTTTGATGTGTAATGTGAAAAAGACAAATTGTATAATGTATTTCAGATTTTTGAAAATTAAACTGGTAATCACAGGATAAAAATTATTTTTGGTTATTTGGAAGCTATCATATGCCACTTCATTATTAGCTAAGTTTGTTTGTAAATGAATAACCTAGAATGAATTTTTTTGGCTGATATCCTTTACAAGGCTGACTCAATTTACACCACTGTATTAGGTATAAAAGACTTCACTGAATGCTTTTATGATTTTAGATAAACACATAGCCTATTCTATACAACTAGTATCTAAATATGTAATAAATAAATAAATAAATATGAAGATCAAACTCCTTGAAGACATATTCAACCCTATTTTCTGTTTAGAATTTTTTCCTAATTTTAGTATAAATAACAACAAATAAAATGTTTAATGAGTACTTAAGTGTTTTGTTACCACGTGAAGAATTTAGCAGATAAATTCCAGTCGTTTTGGTACAATGAGCAAAGACTTATAAGCATACTGTCCTAAAGTCAAGAGAAAAGCAGTTATATATTGACGATCACAGAAATTTGTGCTCAGGGCAAGTATAAAAACAAAAATATGTCAACAAAAATATGGCACAAACATAAAAGTGGTGCCAGCATGACTGGAAAGTAAAAATAATGGACACAGGTAAATCAAGTCCTTCAGAATTTAAACGATGTGCACCTCAGCCCAGCTGCCTCCTCAGTCTCCTCATATGATTGACAAGAAGGATTGGAAATGTTGCTTTGTTATCCCAAGGGCTTTCAACACACAAAGCTACCCAGAATTCACTCTGCACTTAATTATAATCATGAGATGTAGTACCTATCCATGAATCGTTAATCAGAGTTCAGTGAGTGAAGGTCATTGAATGTCAAGTCAGAGGATTCAACACACATGTGCTCCTGTCTAGAGTGTTTCCCTGGATTTTTATTGTATTATTCTCTATTTTAAGGCAAGGGGAAGAAGACTGGCCCTAGTGTGCTATTTAAATTTAAATGGATGAAAGAGCAGGATTTGCTCAGTTCTGTTGTTCTGATTTACCTAATTATATTTCTAAAAGTGTAAACATAGGAAGTAATTAAAGACAAAACAAAATTTCCTCTAACTATAAAAAGTGCAGGGTTGTAGCTGAATAATACAATGCCTGCCTGGCAAGTGTGAGGTCATGAGTGCACTTCCTGGTGCAAAAGAAAAGAAAAAAAAAAAGAGAGAGAGACCAGAAGTTGGATAGGCACCAATATTTATTTATCCAGAAGGCATCAATGATAGTATCATGAACTTGGTTGTGTTTACTCAACATTTTTTGCGAGAAATCTCAAATTCACTTTGACCTTCATGTAAATTAGGTCACATGACTAGTCATAAACAAATATAGTCAAAATAATGGATATATATATAAAATCAAGCTGGTAATCTAGCATTTTCTTTATATTTAGTATGAGAATCTAAAGTATACATCAATACAATTTTCTGCAATGATAGAATAATTCTTGGCCTGTAATGGCTACTAATAAAGTGGTCATAAAACACTTTACATATTACTGATATTTTTATTTTTATTTATTTTTAATAAATTTAAATTGTCAGATGTGGTTAGTGTCTAACAAATTACCCAGTATATGTTTAAACATATTGACTGCTTGGGAAAGATGTAGGATCCAGGAGAAAAAAAATGGGTAAAATGGATTATGGGAATTCAGTCAATGTCACTCAGTGTATACCTTGAAAATGAAATTGCTTTGAATAACTTTAAAACTAATTTAGGATCAATTGAAAAGTTAAGATGTTAACCATGTTGTATCATCAATCCTTCATAGCTAATATGTTCATAAATACAAAGATAATAAACATATGTTTATCTCTTTTAATTTAAAAATTTGAGTCTCACAACATTACAAAATACTAATTTAAAAAAACAGGAGTACTTCTCTACTCATAGCTAAGTAAACCTGGAATACTAAAAGAAAGAAAATGTTATTAGTTATTTGGAAAATTTAAGAAATGAAAGCAGGTTCCCAAAAGTCTGCTTTCCAGGTTTATCTGTGTTCTTTAACCAAGGATGGTGAATGTGAAATTTTCCTTTTTCTTTATAGTGTATTTTTAAAGTCCTAACAATTACATGCTGTTTGAGGAGAAAAACTTTTTGTATCCATGTGTTTAATTATTAAGCTGGATTTATTAAAAAAAGTGAAGTATAAATTTGCCTTGGTGACAATGATTATACAATGTAAGTGAATTATTTAGCTTAGTACAATTAATGATTAAAAATGTCAACCTAAAGTTACATTAATATAGTATTTAAACTGGTCTCTACATAAAATTGAGTCTTGAAATCATGGGCTTGGCAAGTTCAGGAGCAAAGTGGTCACTTGGAATTTAAATAGATCTAGATTTAACAGATTGCACAATATTTTTCCAGTACACGCTGAATTTCTCCTTTAATCTCTAAATTGACACATACTGTACTGGAAATTGAACGTGAATCCCACAGCCTTTCCAGATAAACACTGTTTCAGTTCTGTGGTTTACAATGACCACAAAACACACAAAAGAGGAAGACAACTAATTATACATGGTCTCACTCTGGTTGTTATATAGAGCATCTGAAATGCCTCCTTAGAGGACAAACGTTCAGCTTCCAGTACAGACTCAACTTCTGGCACTCCAAATGTAACTGCGCAGTAACGTTTTACTTCCTTGACATCGTGATAAGAAATTCAAATTAATAACAGTAAACAAAGTTTGATGAGCTCAGTCAACAAAAACATCTTTTGGTCAAATTATAGAAAATAGTTTATTTAGTTGGTTTATGACGAGGGCACTAGCAGTAGTTAGCTAATGAGTGGTAGCTTGGGGAAGAGCTGATACAGAGTTGAGTAACCAAACATTGTAAGAATAAAAGCAGACCTGAAGATCAATGGATTTGATTATAAGATACTAACCACAACTATAAACACACTCAGCCACCTTATCTTGGACAAAGGGGCCAAACATGTTCACTGGAAGAACATAGTCTCTTTAATAAATGCTGGAAAACCTGGCTTTCCATATGCCGAAGACTAAAACTAGACCCATGCCTATCACCATGCACTAAACTAAAGTCAAAATGGATCAAAGATCTAAATATTAAAACAGAAACACTAAGTATGCCGGAAGACAAAGTAGGTAGAGATCTTGAAGACATAGGGGTAGGCAGAGAATTCAAAACACACTGATACTTTCCAGTATCAGTAACTGGCATCTCGTCTTATTAAAAAGTTTTTGCATGTCAAAAGACATCTCCAACAGAGTAAAAAGGAAACCAATAAATTTTGAAAAAAATCTTAGTCAACTGTCCTTCAGACTAAGGACTTCTGTCCAGAACATATAATTTTAAAAAAATCAGACCCCTGAAATTAAAGACCCATTCCAAAAATGGGCATCTGAGATGAACATGCACTTCTCAGATGAAGCAATACAGATGGCAAATAAATACATGAAAAAATGTTCAGCATCATAGGTCATCAGAGAAATGCAAATTAAAACCACAATGAATTCCATCTTATTCCAGAAAGAATGACCAGGATAAAACCAGGGAATTAGCTTAGTGGTATAAGCACCTGTTTGGCAAGCACAAGGTCTTGCATTCCATCCCCGGAACCAAACATAAATAAATAAAGAATGGACAGGATAAAGAAAACACCACCAACAAATGCTGGCGAGGCTGTGGGGGAAAAGGAACACCTGCACTGTTGGTGGGAGTGTAGACTTGTGCAACCACTGTGGAGGTCAGTCTGGAGATTCCTCAAAAAGCTGGGATTGGAAGTCCCATTTGACCCAGCTATTCCACTTCTGGGCACATTCCCAGAAGAATTGAAAACATCATATCACAGTGATATATGTGCACCCATATTTATAGCAGCACAATTTGTAATATCCATATCTTGGAAACAACCTAAATGCCCATCAACTGAGGAATCCCTAAAAAAGATGTGGTAGATTTTTATAATGGAATACTACTCGGCTATAAAGAGGGATCACACTGAGACTTTTATAGGTAAATGTATGCAACTTGAGACTATACTCATAAGTGAAATAAATCAAACTCACATGTGTAAATACCATGGTTTCTTCCTTGTGTAAGATAGTAAGAGTATATAAGATACAAAATCCTCAATAAATACTGTGAATGGGTAAGAATCTGCTCAAAGGGGGAAAAATAACTCAAGGAAAAGGGGGAAAAAAGGAAAGGAAAAGAAAAATATATTTAAATTTGTATAAACACACTTAAGATAGCTAAGATGATTGTGCTATAAATTCTATTAGTTCTTGGAACAAAAGAGTTAACATTCACAGGATTGCATCAATCTTTCACATTTGTATTTGGTAATCTGAGGAACTCTTTTGAAGATTACTATATAAAATTACAACCTTAGTTATGTTCCTACCACCTTGATACGAAGGCCTATCTTGTCATTGTTTTGGGCTTTTTGCTGTTGTTATTTATTTTTCTTTTTTGTTTCTTATTTTTCTAGTAATTTGCTGTGTTTTGTTTTTCCCTCTAATGCAGAAAGGATTAATGTAGAGGCTTATCCATGCCTAGAACTTCTCCTAAGCAGTTTATGAGAATTGATTGTATTATGCAGGATGATATGAACAACTACTTTGAAGAAAAAAAGACATTTTGGTAGCCATTGCTGATTTCCTATAATCACGCTGTGAAATCCAGTAATGCTTTTCTTCTTTGTTTAGAGTGGTTTTAGTCTGTTTTGTATTATTTAATTTCAACATACATGAAGGTATGAATAACTATTTTGAAGTAAACATGAGACATTAGGGTAGCCATTGTTGATCTTCCTATTGTATGGTTTTGAAGGCCTGTAATGCTTTCATTACTCTGTTTTGATCAGTTTCATACTATTTTGTTTTCTTTGAATTCATTGCGTGTGAAGATATAGATGTCTATTTAGAAGAAAGCAAGAGACATTACGATAGCTGCTGTTGATCTCCTGTTGTCTTGCTTTGAAATCCTGTGTCATTTGCATTGTTTTCTTCTGATCTGCTTTGTTCTGTTTTGTTCTGTTTTGTTTTACCCTCTTTAAAATAATAAAAATAAAGAAAGAAAGACAAAAAAAAAAGAGTAGACAGTGAACCTACACTTTGTACCACAGAATTCCACAGAATTCCTCAGGCAACATGGAACGCAGCCCCCTGGCTCCTAGAGGGAGCTGCAGCCACTCTCTGCTAAGCTCCTAAACTTTGAGGAGTTTAAAATGCAAAATAACCAGTTTTTTTTTCTCTAAAATCTCAGTTTCCTTCAACATTCCTACATACTGAAGAACTTGATTAGCATTCAAGCTGCTCATTTCAAATCCACAGAGCCACCTGTGATAGGCAACGCTAAAAAACTGAGGCTCTCCTGTCCTCTGCTTTTCTACAGTTAGCTCTGAATCAAAGGACCATGCAGCCAGGCACATGAGACCCCTCATGGAAATGCAGAAGTTTCCTTATTATTTCCAATAAACTCTCTCCTAAGTTCACCTTTCGTTTGGCAACTTCATTCCTCGACATTGTGAGCCTATGAGCTTAGTGCATAAGGTAACATCACTTTATGGAAATAGTTTCAAAGCCAAGATTGTTTATGTTTCAGATAAACCCTATCAACCATGCTTCTACAAATAACATAATAATGAATATAAGAAATGATTTAAAATGTTTTACACTGGTGCAAAATATCACCTAAAAAACATGATGAAAAACATGATGAAAGTTTTTTTTTTTAACTCAAGTTAAAAAAAAAAAGGATTATCATGACATTTTTCTGGCCCATTAGAGGTAGATAATAGGTCCTTTAAAAATATTCATTATGAGTTCAACACATGCTCCTAAATTAAGCTTATAGCTAATATATCTTAATGTTATGAAATAGCTGCATTATCTACTAAGATTTGATTACTTTCATTAGTGTACTCATTGCTATAGATAATAAAACAAATAAAAGCCAAGGTCCCTAACCTTTCATTGCTTATTTTATTATTAATGAGTCAAGACATTTCATTGCTTATTTAAAAAAATATTTATTGAATCCTTTTCACCTCGAAAAACATCTATTTTCTCATTTTATTCAATGGGTACTGTGGAAAGAATTTCAGCATCCTTACCTATATTCTCAAATCCAGGACATACTTAACTTGGTAAGCATAAGATAACATCT
This sequence comes from Hydrochoerus hydrochaeris, assembly GCA_004027455.1. Taxonomy (NCBI): domain Eukaryota; kingdom Metazoa; phylum Chordata; class Mammalia; order Rodentia; family Hydrochaeridae; genus Hydrochoerus; species Hydrochoerus hydrochaeris. The sequence continues at coordinate 429,256 of PVLA01000695.1, forward strand.
GTGTATCATAAGATAGACATATTTTAAGAATTCTTATTGTAAAATAATTTTGAGATATGGAATAATGTGGAAAATCTTAAGGATTTTGGAGTTTGAGCAGTAGAAAAGGCAAGAAGTTCATGCTTCAAGTCTCTTACATTTTATAAGGGAGAAAACTGAAATCTAAAGAGCATAAATATGTTACTTTAAATCACCCAGGAAGTCAATGACATAAAAGATTAGGCATAAAATCTTCCGCTATTTAGCCCAATATTCATTTATAATTATTACAATGCCTCAGTGGCAAATATACAGATATAACTATATATTCTTTTTTAACCAGATCTAGGAAATGTGAATAATCTTTGGATTATCACATAGGAAGGTTAATAATAAGTTGATCTCTTATTCAGAAATGAATATATTTTTCTTTCCTATTTATGCTAAAAAATGGCCTTGGTTAATCTACATTAACTGCACTCTTAAATTTTACATGATAATAGCATGCTTTGCTGGCAGAGTTCTGATGGGCTAGTTGAAGCATGGAGTGCAACTAAATGTGCATCCCGATGCTGGAGCCCATTCTGATTCACTGATTTAACATCATGATTTAGCCAGCTGGACTGTAAAATCACTGAAGCAAGCGCCATGCCTCACTTGCTCCTCCTGCTTCTCTAGGCTAGGCATAATATTGACATATAATAGGCACTCTTTAAATGTGGCTTATAGATGGTGAGTGGATCATCTGTCTTGTCACCACAGCAATTTCAAATTAATTATTTTTTCTTTGGGCTATTTTCTGTGAACTCAGTGTGGTATCTGTGATACATCCTGAGGTCAAAATTCAAAATAAAAGTATCTTGAATTTTGTCTTTGGTAGGATAAAAGAATCATCTTCCATGTTTGAAATTAGAGATATAACAGTTTAAGTTTTACTACTAGCCAACTATCTGTTGCAAGAATTTGCAGAAATTAGGCATTGCTGATAAAGGGAGGATTAAACTATTGTTTTTTACATTCTGGTTTCTTTACTTAACATTGAAAACATTGGCAAGTGCATTAGTGGTGACCTAGTCAGCCTCCAAAGTGAATCACTTCGTACATATGTTTTAAATAATTAACAAAAACATAGTGAAATATTATTTACCATGATAGTTTCACTCTTTCATAGAACATGTATATTGAAAACAAAAAATTGACAGCTTCTCATTTTTTACCTTTCCTTCTTCCTCTCTTTAGTTTTGTTTGTAAATACTAAATTCTCTGAATTGTCTACTGTCTACTGTCTTATGCAATTTTAATAATGTTTTCAGTCTTCAGTAATGAAACCCACTGGTACTTCTCAATTGAACCTTTCCTACTTTTCAGAGCTGAAACTTTTATACTACAGAACTTAGTGTTCCATTCCATAAATTTAACAGTGGTAATTATAAGCCTTAGATTTATATGTAATTTTAAATGCACTATATGTGGAAAAATTTTCTCAACAACATATGCAACAATCAACCCAAATTGCTTCTTAAGCTTAAATCAAATGAAATTATTATTGATGGTGGATAACATATAATATTTAATGTATAAATTTACAATTATATTGATTTGGATTCTCTTGAGAAGTCATTTTGTCTATTGTTTTAAAGACTCAAGACAGTGTTGTACAGGAAAAAGTAAACTAGGCTGAAAGTGAAGACGTCCAGATTCTATTTATTTACCATTGCTTAAAAATCTGCCTGAGAACTCCAAAATTAAAGAACATAGTACAAGTAAAAAGTAGCTATTATGAAATGTGGTGTTACAGAAGTTCATAAAGGCCACAAGTGTCAACTAAAGTAGGTATCTGAACTAAGTCTTAAAATATAGAAAAAATCTGCAGGTAAAATGGTAAGTAAAAGCATTTTAGCTAAAAGTTTATGTATCACCAACCACTTGGTTGCACAAAAAACAGAAATCCATGTAAGTGCATACATTGAGTAAACAGTTTGAACTACTTATTATGGTTAAAAAAAAAAGAGAAGTTGTATAATCAGACTATTTTGGAGTGGTTCACAGTTTACTTGGCTCCAATACAATTTTGATGTTTTTTAGGCTAGAGCATAATTGAACAGTTTAAAAGTCATATAATCTGTTCTGAATTATGCTTAAAATATTATAATATCAATACCAATATAGACAGTTTCACTTAGGCCAGAGTATTCAAGAAGTAGCTTGAAAATACTTAAATGAATAACTAGTTTCAAAATTCTCTACAAAACTATGAAGAAAAATTTCCCTCACCAACTGTGGGATGTGTCTCATTTCCTTCTCCATCTGTATCTTATTTGAAAAGAGCTTTTCTTTCACATCGTTCTTTAGAATTTCTCTTTTGCTCTAAAAGGCAACAATATCCCATTGGGTAGTTTATAAGTTTTTCAAACTCCCTGCCATATTTTCCTATTTTGAGGTTAGAAATCTAGATTTCTAATTCTTAGGAAAACATCACTTTGCAAGACTGGTTTTGTTTCTTTTTAAGTTTTCAAGAAACAAACAAATGGGACCCGTTCATAAATTGCTTTATTCTCAGTCCTTGCCAGTGATTAAACACTCACAGTTGTTACCATGTTGGCTGTATAATTTAGCTCATGATAAACTCTTCTACAACTTACTGTCCAGGACTCCAATGTGAAAAAAGCAAGGATATTTGGTGTAATGTAATCTTCAATTTTAGTTTGAAATTATGCCCCCTCCTGTCTGATTTCTAGAAGGCACATTAATTAATAAATAATGAAGCTGTATTCCCTATTGAAATACATGTTCTTCAATGTTTAAATTGTGTTTATTAAAATACCTATCATATTAGTGAACTTGTATTAATATCACTTTCCTTGATTAGTTTCCTGAGTGCCCATTATGTTCCAGTGGACCTGACAAGGTTACTTAACTTCCACAAAAACACATTCTGACTATATTTCCATTTCATAGAAGGTTAAACCTTAGAAACCACTTAAATGATATAAGTTCAATTGACAAACCACAATTTCTAAAGGATGGTAACATCAACAAGAGTCAGCAAGAACCTTTTGCAAAATCAAAATAAGCAGTCAAGAATTAGTAAAAGTGGCTCCATAGGGTTGCTCACAGGGCACATTCTAACTTCTTTTATTAGGTGTTGCTTTTCTTCCACATGATGAAAGATGGTCACTACTAAATATACAGAGATTTAAAATTCATGAGAACAGGAAAGAAGACAGAGGATGTGAATGGAGAGTGATACTTTTCCTTTAGGAAACAACCTAAAAGTTAAACATGTCACTCCTAGTGAACCATTGGCTATGACTTATGAAAAGGATGTGAGGAATTTTTGGAAATATTGTTAGATGGCAGAAAGAAATAATAAGTCATATTAAAAGGAAGTCCTTAGTACGAATTTGGGGATTAAATATTTAAGACTCTATGAATACAAATCCTATGCACTGAAACAGGAGCTGAATCCCCAAGCTATTTTTGTAAATAATGTTCTTTTGGAACTGAATCACATTTGTGTATTTATTTTTATCATAGCTGCCTTTTCAATAGAAAAATACCATAATTGAGTAGCTGTAACAAAAATGGCATGCCAAAGAAACTCTCATATATTTACTGTTAGGCTTTTTACAAAAAGCATTACACAATCTTGTCCAAAATCACTCTTTCCTCTTTTCACTCCCCTCTCATGTATCTGCTTTCCAGTCTTTAGTACACTGTTCTATTCTTCAAATATAGAAAACTCTTATTTTTACAATGTCTGTTGCCATAATTTAGTTTTAGTTTACTATAGGATCTGCCTGGTGGGATAGTTTGACAAAATCACAATGCTAAATAAAAAGATGTAGAAATATTTCTTTTCCTCACAAAAACATTGTTTTTGTTTTTTTTCCATGATTATGAATATAATTGTGTGTTCTTACCAGTACAGTTCAATTTAGCCACCCTCACTCTTATTTTTTCAGCCCTTATTGATATGTTTATTCTCTCATTTGCAGTCAGCCAATCAGCAAAGCAGTATGGGCAACATGTAGAATCTGGGTAGAGTAGTAAAAAGTGGTGACCACAGCCCTAGAGCTACAGGAAACTAAATTGTGTCAGTAACAAAAATAAACAATGAAACGGATTATCCTATTGGGCTTTCAAAAGAATACAGGCTCTAACTTGTGTAGCAGACTTCTGAACTAAGAAACTGTAAGGTAATAAATTGTTATGGCTATATATCATTTGCTAAATGGTAAATTGTTATAGCAGCAAAACAAACAAATGAAGCTAACTGATCCAAAATAAATTTACTTAAATCATTATACAGTCCTCATTATGAAATTCTACAGAGAGAAAAAAATTCATTAAGTAGATTTTTGTATTTATTTATTATTTATTAATATAAACTTGAAAAGAAGGTTTTAGGCAGCAGATAAGCTGTGATAATGGTATTATTAAAATAGTTGCCTTAGTATGATTGTGCACACTTGTAATCCCAGAAGGGATTTCTTGTGAGGCTGAGGCAAGAAAATCTCCATGCCTTTGAGTCCATGCTGGGCAATATATTAAGTTTAAGGCTAGTCTGAAGTACATGGTAAGATCCCGTCTCAAAAAGCCAACACATAAATAAATAAATAAATAAATAAATAAAATGGTCTCACTGTGATGAGCTAATGTAAAACAGCAGAAATGGGATGAGGTAATATGCAAAGACCAGAAAACTGAATAAATCTTGGGTCATGGATTTTGGTTGCTGAAAAGCAGAGGACACAAATTAATGCAAAATCCAGCTAAGTGGCAAGTAATAATGCAAGATTATAAAGTAAGTCAATTAAAAGAAAACTTTAAAAGGGTAAAGGAATAAATAATGAAAATGAAAGGATGAAAATAATGAAAAATGAAAGGATGGATCAAAAGGTAAAGAAAATGGGACAACATAATAAAGATGCTACATACATGTATTAACTCCCCAAGAGGAGTGAGACCATTATATACTGCAAACATAGACTGAGAAAAAAATTCAATAAAAGAAGAGTGAGAAAAAAATGAAAAGATTTGAGATAGAAAAACAACAGTAAAATGAAATCTCTTTTGTGAGAACTCCCTGCTGAGAGCCCCGGATGCCACACTCCATCTCCCTAACAGCGCACAGGTAGGGTCTGCAAACTGATCTCAGCGGGCCCTGGCCTTGATTTCTGTTCTTCATTCTGGCTCAGGTTTTGTTTTTTTCATACCGAATTCTCCTTGCTTCCTCCACTCACAGGAATCACATTACATTTACATTTCTTTTGTGGGAGAATTATGCTTTTACTTTATTGCCGTATCACTTCACCTTGTGATTTTACTTGCTTATATGGCTTTGAAATGGAGATACTTGCTCTCCTGATAACAATCAGCTGAGTAGCAGGCTTGGATCCAAGAGTTCTAGGCAGCTGTGTGTTAAAACTAAAAACCAGAAAGGGGGCAAATCTGGGTTATACGGGACATCAATTGTCTCTATAAACAGGTAACTGTAGCTTCATTTCTTTGATAGTTACCTCTTAAAGCAATAAAACATCAATAAAATACTGAGCTAGATAGTTATCCTTTTTCAGTGGAGTGGGAATTCTGAGTGTGTTAATGATGGGAGTTGAATTATGTTGGCAAGTATTAGTATTGTGGATATATTTTCAGTTGGAATTATATCAAATTTGGTTTTATATAATAGACATTTTGAGTTAAATAAACTCTAGGTAAAAAATGTAACAAGTAAAACTTATGCTTGTACTCTCTTTTTGCATATGTTAACATTTTAGGTAAGTATGAATAACTTGTGCAGATCTTACATAAATAACTACTTGCTTACTATAGTTAGTATAGTGATCTATCTCCCACTCCAACTCATGATCAAGCATCCTTGGAATTAGACATTATCTTATATGATCTTCACTCTTATACTAACATTTTTGGACCTCTATTTAATGGTGTTTATTTTTGGAATATGTAAATAAAGCATGTCTGTTTAGGTGTCTCAGGAAATTGTTTCTAAGACCTTAAAAGATAATCTTTCAATCTGAAAGAGGCTTATACTTTTTGGTAAATACACAAAATAAAAATTTTCCATATTAAGCTTTTTAAATGTACAGTTCAGCAAGAAAATATATTCATAATGTTATCCACAAATACCACCAAGACTTTTCATCTTCTAAAAATAATACTCTATGCATGTTAAATGAAACCCCTCAAAACACTTCCTTAAGTCCCTGTCTATATCAATTGATGATTTCTAGATTACTCATACAAGAGAAATTATAAAATACTGCTTTATGCTACCTAGTTTATTTCACTTATCAAAATGTCTTCAAGAATGACTCATTACAGCTTTGTGAATACTATTTATGTATTTGTTATTTACTTATACTTATTTGCAGTATTGGCGTTTAAAACAAAGACCTTCAAACTATATTTCTAATTCTTTGTAATTCATTTTTTTTATTTTGAGACAGTCTCTTCATAAGTCACCAAGAATCCTAGACTTCATTGTTTTAGTGGTTGAATAGTTTCATTGTTTGTGTAGATCATATTTTCTTTACTTTATTTTTTCCACTATATCTACTAGTTTATTTGCTGATGGACATCTCTGTTGTATCCATCCTTTGCCTATTTTCAACAATGTTGCTCTTAATAAGAAAGTAAAAATGCATATTCAACTCTTTGCTTTCAATTTCCTTAGGCATAGAGCCAAAAATGAAAGCATTGCCCCTGAGGTAATTGTACTTTTAATTTTTTGAGGAATGTCTGTACACTTTTACACAGAGATTGTACCATTTCACTTTCCCACCAGAAATATTCAGTGGTTCCAATCACTTCTTAGCCTCACCATTAGTTGTTATCTTCTGCTTTAGCCTAACAGTCCACTTATTAGTTGTGCAGTGCTTTCTCTTTTTGTTTCCAGGATTGTATTTTGTGAGTGTATAAAGATGTGAGAAGATCAAGTATATTTTCACACTAAGAGTTCCTCAGCAGAAGTAGTATAATATGAAAGGAGCTGATTCCATGCTGAAGTTCACACACAAAATACTATGACTTGAGGCTAGCTGTGATTTTGCAGGAGGTATTTTGTCTGGGAAGTAAGTACAGCTCTAGAGTCAGCAGCTCCTCAAACGCTATAACTCATGTCCTGATTTCATGAAATATTTTATGGAATTATTCATAGATAGCTTGCAGAATTTTCAGAGAGAAATTTCTGCTTTGGTTAGAGACTAGGCTCCAAATGCCAACGTCTCTTTCTCCTTCCTGAACCTGAAAGTATTATCCTAGTTTGAGATATCTGGATTGCATTCCAGCTGATAATCACTAACTTTGAAGAAAAAAATAATCTCCCCTATATCTGTGGCCTACATGTCAAACTAAACCCCGACACCTTCTTCCTTTTGCCTTCCACATGCCGTGAGTATTGTGTATTCTCATTTATTCGCCAGTAGTTGTGACCAGTTCTGCTAAGTAAATTTTGGCTGCAAATGAGACAAAATAGTTGCATACTTATGTAGTTAACTGCACAAGAGAGATCCTGTAGCCTGATATGTCTATATGATGTCAACCATGTAAGCATATCATAAGTGAGAGCCTCCATCATCTATCCAAGTAAGTGTTCACAATGAATAATGTTCATTCATTTTTTTTATTTCCCCTTTCATACAGTCCTCTTAACGTGAATTTTGTGTGTGTGTGTGTGTGTGTGTGTGTGTGTGTGCATGTGTGTGTGAAGAAATATTTTTCTTCAGTCTCTTTTCTGGGTGTTATTCTATATTACTATTTAGCACAACAAAATCTAATGTCTTCTGAACAATACACTGTTTGCTTGAGATCTGATAATTTGTATCCCTAATTTCCTATATTCTGATTTGCTGAGAATGCTTGTATCCCAATATCTAAATCATAAGATCAAAAATCTTAATATATAAAAATTTGTATTAGGTTGGTATAAGTTCACAGAACTTGCAAAATTTTTCACTAGTTTACACCATGAGGGTTTTTTTTTATTATTATTATTTAAACCCTGGGGAGTCCCATATAGTCCCATCAGAATACAGTATATGGAAACTGGGGTTGAAAGCAGAGCATCAGAGAAGAGATTTGTTCACTTTGGTATCATAGGACATGAAGCAAAACATAAACTTTTTAATAGTTTTAATGGACAAATTCTGTAAAAATAATCGTCTTAAAATATACTCCCTTAAGTGATTTTAAAACAGTAAATACAATGAAGCAATATAAATACTTGAGAATGAAGAAGTCCACTTTGAAAAAAAGTAGTCTTAAAATTAAAAAGAGAATCAACCTATGCATAGTTACCAGACAAAGCAGTTTAAACTTAGTCTACTCTAGAGGCATGCTGTCCATGAATAGTCAATAGAACTAAACTTGCTTCATTGTGTTTCAATTGCATAGTGGTGTAGCATGCACAGGTCCATGTTATTTCTATAAAAAAAGATGTAATGCTGTATGGACAACTCTATGGCCCGGGGTGGCAATTCATATCAATTTACTGGGCTGATGAAATCAATTCAGTGGACACCAGTAAATGTTTGTACTGTGTCTTGGTTACTTTTTCTCATTGCTGGGACAAGATACCCGACACTCAAAATGAAGGAAGGAAAAGTTTATTTAGCCCACTGTTTGTGGAGGTTTCAGTCCATAATCAGCTGGCTCCAAAGCAGGGTGGCATGGCACTGGGGCAACACTTCAAGGTGGCAGCCAGAGAAAAAGGGAAGAAAACAAGCCTCTTTTCCTGGCTTATACTGTACACAGACACCACCCCTCTGCAGGGTGAGTGTAGCACTCACAAATTGTGACCTCCTTTGCACAGGATGAGGATATTTACAAACTAAGAACCCTGGATCCCTGCTGACTCTCTAAGTTAAACTGCTAAACTGCTCAAGTTGATACAATGTATTAACCATAGCATACTGTAATATGGCTAATGTAAGAATGTATCAATTTTAAAACAACATAAAATAACAAATGAGTACCCTATCTTATCTAAAGTATAATATAATATGTGTTTTCTACTGATGTACCCACAATAGAATCCTAAAAAATGATAAAATACTTGATTCAAAGTAAGAAAGAGTTGATTTTTTAGAAAATTCAAGTTGTTCTTTGAATTTGACTCTCAGTTGCATTCTTTGGCTCAAACTGCACACTTAGTCATGTTGTAAAGTTCGCTGTATCTGACCTGATCTGCTATGGCCGATGCTGTAAATTGTTGAGCTATAGTGCTTACTTACTTGGCTTTACTAAATACAAAATAAATATCATTCGTAAGGCTATAACTTTTTTTTTACTGAATTTGACCTCTTGAAGACAAATAAGATAAGCTCTAATATTTGTATGATGTGACAAATTTTAGTCAGAAATTCGTTATCTATTCAGCTGCAGTTAAATTTTATGAGAAGAATGGCTTAAGATTGTCAAGCTTTTAAGTGTAAATCACTTTCCCAGAACTACAAAAGCAGGTAATTACATACAGATGAACATGAATTGAAATTGCTTCATGGTCATATGAGTTAGGCTTACCATATACATTTCTGGATGAAAAATATGATCATACATGCCCTGTGAGCATTCATTCAGTTTTTACAATGAAATATATTAGAATATAAAGATAGAATTGATACATTACTTACAATAGAAATATAAGAACATTTTATGGTCAAATTCCTATCCAAAATTTAAAGTTCTGGAGTTTTTATTCTAGACCAATAAAATACATTTTTAATAAAATAAGCAATTTTAATGGGGAATATTTCAAGATAAATAGATATGGTGGCTTCCTGAAAAGTTTCCATTATAATTCATGCTCTGTATTATTTTCCTAAGGATGAGGTAGCATATTATACCAGCTCAAAATAAAAAAATAAACAGTCTTTTACAGTTTTGCAAGACAGAGTTTGAAATCAAAGTGTCAGCAGAGCCACACACCCCGTCTTCTCAAGGAGACTTCTTTGCCATCTTTAGCTTCTGGTGGCGCCAGGCACATTTATGCTTGAGAATCTGTAAGTCATGTCTCTGACTCCAACTTCACAAGCTTTATTCCTTTGTGTCTCTGTTTCTCACATGCTGCTTTGTCTTTCTCTTGTAAGTCTTACAAGGACAACTGTAATCACATTTATAACCTATCTTTAATCCAGTATGAACTTATTGAAAGGTTTTTAATCACAAGCATGAAGACCATATTTAGATAAGGTCATAGTCACAGAAATACTGTTTAGGTTGGGGTAGGAGGAAGAGGACAGTTTCACTCACTATAATGTTCACTAATGTTTCCAGTGTGCTTCCCTAGTAAAGAAAGTTTTCCATATAAAATTAGAATTTTTTCAATGTCAGCCTAATGAATATATTAAGATACCTGTTACATACTTTACTGTATTCTTGGAATAATATTAGGAAAAAGTGAAATAAAAGATTTACTAATGGATCAAAATTGTAGATGTGACAAAATCACAAAGAATAAAACAAAAATAGAATGTAATAACATAGGGTAAGAACATATTTCATGGTTTTCATAATCTCTCTAACTTGATAAAAATGATGAGGAAAATAGTAGTCAATGACAACAGTCAAATACTAGATTAGATAAATGAATTATGTTATTTGATACACTTCCTTGAAAATATACCATGTAGGAATATGATAAGCTCTTAAATCCTAATTAACATACTATTTTTTCAATTTTTATTTATTAGATATATGTAGTACATAATGATTATATTCTTTGTGGTAATTTGGTACATGTACATAATGTGTATTAATTCTTTTTTAATCTCCTTTCTTTTGTCAACCTTTCTCATATCTTCTTCTCTAATCTTCTTCCTCTTTGCAAAAGATTCATCTTTTGATTTCCTATGGATATTTTTATTTCATTCTTTATTTATACTTTGGATTTCTCATAAAAGAGAATCCATGGCATATTTTGGTTTTAGTATCCATAACAATTCACTCACATTATCTGAATTTTTTCAAATAGAACATTTGTTTGAAATTTATATTAGCATTAAATTTTAACTAATCTGTAATATTTATTTACATATATGATGAAACTTGTTTAAAAAGAGTTTTTCAAAGTTTGCTGCCCTTTTTGAAAAAACATACCTTGGTTTTCATATAAATTTTGTGAGGCATTTTATAACTACTGATTGGGAAAATTCTTAAGTTTTTCAGTGTAAGATGCGATTTACTTGAGAATGTTAATTCAATCCAGAATGCTTCATATCATTTAGAAAAGGTAAATTAATTTTAATATCAAAGATACACATATTTTAATTGATAAAAAATTAATTTGCAATCTACACATTTATATAAGGAAAGAACATTATCTTGCTGGTGATGTGACTTAAATACAGTTAAAGCCTGTAGCATCATTATCTGTTTCCTAGTACAGAGTTGATACTTTCATGTTGTGTAGCTTCCTGCATAAATCTCTAGTCATTTAGTCATAGCTTCACAGACATGAAATACCTGACACATCTATATTTTTTTACATTAAGTCTAACATTTTGGATAATTCTGGATTTTTGGTAGACACTGTTCCATCCTTGTGTAATCAGTGTTCTAGGCACACAGATGTAACAGTTTGTCATTCTACATGTCCATAAAAAATCACATTCTTTATTCTACCTCTAATGCTTTAAACTGTTGAAGTCTGAGACAAAACTTGTTGGTTATCCAAAAATCTTTGCAATCATATATATCACAGAATAAGTATTTAACTATAGGAAGATAAAGTAAATAAAAATAAAATAGACATATTTTCATGTCCATGTATGAATGTGTAATTTACTTTCATATATACAATGAATCAAATCCAGCCTTACAAGCTAGAATAGAAATTTGCTAGATAAACACATTGCCCAATACCTCCAAATTTTTCTACTGAATTATATTTTGGTAATAATTCCCAGGAAAAATAAATATAATTAATACGTCATTAAAGACGATCTAATACAGCTTTTTTGTAATCGAAATCTAGGCATACAAGATAAAATGACCTATCATTTTGTACTATCACTTCTGGATAAGAGAATTAATGAGAAAAATAAGTAAATGGACTCATAACTCTCTCTCTGTTTATTTATTTATTGTAGTGATGGGGATTGAACCTACGGCCTTATGAATATTAGACAAGTGCTCTACCACTGAACCAATCCTCAGCGAACTATTTTTTATTATTGAATATTTATCAAGACCAATAAGGAGAAAAAATCAGCATAATCTAGGGGCACTGTGTTCCCATTCTTGTTTCTAGGGGGCAATAAATTGACACTTTATTCTTTGAAATCTCCCAGCATGTCATAATTTACAGGATCTCAAAAGTCAACTTTAGAATATTATTTCCTTTGTATGAGAGACTAGACAAGGAAAGAGATACTCTTAAAATATAAAGCTTTTTTTTGTATGTCTCCAAGTTAAATTTCAGGAAGTCAGTCAGTTTCTATTTTCTAGTCCCGCTTGACAGCTGATTGCTATTTCTATTTCTATTTTTTTCTGTCTCAGGAAATATGAGCTCTATCAATGTTGAACTGTGTGGTTGTCTCTTCATCTAAATTATTAGTTGACTCAAAAGGGATGTAGCTATAATTTGCACATAAGTTTTATGACTGTGACATGGTAAGTCAGGTCGAGGTTTCCATTAATGATCTGCTGAATTTTGATATATGTTCCTTTGATGGTTTCTAAAGTAATGCCAAAATCAAAAAGGACACATGCAGAAACAGGCAGAAGTGAAGAAAACTGTAGCTTATGTAAGTCTTGCCTGGAATAATATCCTATCTATATTAGAGAAATACGAAGTATGATTTTAGTAGGTACTTCAATGAAAGTTACCTATAAATATAAAATAGCTGTAACTGTAAAAGGCAGATGCAGTGTAATATTTTTATACATATGAGAAGTGTGTTCAAAAATTGTCATAAATGAAGCTATATAATCCTCATTCATGTGATAATTTTCCCAAAGTATATTTAAATATTAACTTTGTGCTATAGCATTCTTATAAATTGTTGTCATATTTATTTATGTTTTTATTTAAGAATTTAGAGAACTTTATTTTTTTGTTTTGTTTTTTGTTTTTCATACCAGAGATCAAACTCACGATGTTGTGCTTGCCAGGCAAGCACTTGAGACACTGAGCTAAATGCCTGGTGAGAACTTTAATTTCTTAAAATATATTTTTTGGTCTTTCAATTATTTTGCCTTCTACGCTTGTCCTTTAATTGGCCAATATTAGGGTTTTCGCTCTTTGTCAAAAATCTGATAAAATATAAAGAAACAAAAAGAACAAAGGCGTATTATTAAGAATACAATTACCACAGAGTCTAGGGAAGGTAATATGTAAACATTGTTCATCTTCAGAGATGCATTTAAAAAAAAATGTATGCACACACATTAACATGCACTCACAAGGGTGCCTTATTTTGAGTTGAGGTTAGTTCTACATTCAAAAAGTAACTTAAAATTACAAAAACAAAAATTAGGTACAGAGATACAGAAAGAATATGGGCTTGTGAACAGTCTTAAGGCTTAATGTTTTTAGTTTAACTTAAAATCTACTTGCATATGTATGAGCCATGTGTGCCTATGAGTGAAAGAGGGGAGTGTGGTTTACTAAATCTAGCGCTTAGGAGGAACAAAGCTACAATAGTACTAAATAAAATTCTTAGCTGTGATGTATGTTTGATGAAGTCTTGGGAAATATAGGCTACATTTTAAAATACTAAACACGAGATCTGAGCAAATAATGCTGAAATAATAATATTTATTCAATGTGAAAACAATTTTTTAAATGAGAAGTCATTAACATTTCTCCTACTAAGAAAATAAAGACTTTGCTCAACTTCTAGCCAACAGTGTCACAAACCAAGGAATGTATACTTCCTTTCAGATTCCTTAAAGCTGTATACAATACATTATTTGTTGTACCATAACAATGACCAAAACTGAGTAGATTAAACAACAGCAATATATTATTTCACATTTCTCAAGGCTGTAATTCTGAAGTCAAGAAGTCTGTTGAAGCCAGGCATGGTGGCCTGTGGCTAGAATCCCTGCACTATGAGAGTCTGAGGCAAGTTCAGAAATTTGAGTACCTTCTGGGCAATGTATTGAGAGCCTGGGTCAAAAATAAAGGACATGGAAAAGGAATCTAGAGGTGGAGGGAGTAGGAAAGAAAGAAAGAAAGAAAGAGATAGATAGATAGAGTAAGCCATTAAAAGCAATTAAAGTGTGACTTGGTTACTTTTCTCTAGTTGTTGAAACAAAATATCTGACGCCCAAAGTGAAGCAAATAGAGGTTTATTTAGGTTACAGTTTTTGGAAGTTTCAGTCCATACTTAGCTGGCTCCAAGGCAGGGTGGCGTGGCTAAGGGGCAGCTGTTCATGGTGACCACAAGTGACAAGAGTGAGAAGGGCAAAAAAGGAAAAGCAAACCTTCTTTCCTCCATCGTATTGTATGCCAGCTCCCTGCCCCTGGGCTAGTGCAGCACTCAGTCAGCTATCCCAGAGCTAGACAACAAACCAATCACAAATGCTGGATTCAGCTGCCTTCTTGACTACATGAGGCTTTAGGGAGACATTTAAACAAGCCAACACAAGGTGCAATTTATACATATCTACCAACTCTTCAAGATGAATTTATTCATTATAAATCTCAAACATATGCTAATAAAAAGAAAAGGTTGGGAATGTAGCTCAATAGTATAAAGGCCATAAATTCAATCCCTAGTACACCAAAAGCAAAACAAAACAAAAAATTTCTTATGCTCAGTTGGTTTAAAAAGACACACTTCTGCTCATAAACCCTACTGTGATTACTGGTGGACACTTATCACCACTAAAACATCCTTCACATACATCACAGGAGTTAAGAATCATGATTTCTCATTGCCTTTTATATATAATAATTATTTAAATATACTAGTATATTATTTTAATAATATTGCATTATTTGTAATAATATAATTTTACATATAATAATTATGAGCTCTTTCAGAAATTCTGAAATTCTGTAAGTAGGTTTAATAAAAAAAAATTCCTCCAATGGCAACAATTCATAAAACGAGGAACAGGAATACTTTCTGGATTTTACTGGTGAATTCATATTCTGGTGTTTAGAGGGCTCAGGGAGTGGGAGGACCAGTTCTAGAAGACATTCTTAGATTCAACATTAAGACTCAATCTTCACCAAATTTACCCAATTATTATGTAAACATTTGCTGAATGTTTTCTCTCGACTAAAATATCTACAATAATTTCTTTTTCTTACACTTTATTATGACAGATTTTTTTGATAAGTGAATTACAACCTTTAAGGAATATAATATGGTTGATTGGGAACATCCCTTTATCTCTAAAAATAAAATGACATGAATATATAACATATAGCGGGAATATAGTTACTTTAATTTTCTCCTAGGGCCATGTAGAATAAGAAACCTATTATAGTGATGCAAATGAAAGACAGGAATTAAGGGAAAATGTAAAAGCCTAAATAATTAAACATTTTAAGGGGTAAAATAGGATTTTTAATTATCAGATCAAGATATGGTCAGAATATCAGTTTCTGTGACCATTCAGGCACACACACACACTATCATTTAAAAAGAACAAGTCAAATGCAATAGGAATAATAGGAGAAGAATCTAACCTTGTAAGTTTGCTCAGTAATAACTAGAATTCTCAAACTTTTCAGGTCAGTTCTTTTAAAGTATTGATTTAGAAATATTGTAGTAATTTAGATCATAAATTGAGTAGTATTAATACCAAATTACCTTAAGTATTCTGACCTCCTTAAAGATCATTCAATATTACTTTTTAATTCAATTCCTTAATCCCTTCCTGATATATTTATTCTTTTCCCTTTCTTTGAGACTTCATTGTTGTACCATTTTACTGTTTTGTTTGTTTTGTTTTTGGCCTGGTGTTTTGTTGTTTTACTATTTTGTTTTGTTTTTTGCTTATTCATTTTAGTAAATTGGTAAGAACTTTTATATTTAATCTCCACCAATTTTAATTTCTTTTAAACAATCAACTAAATTTGAATCCACACATGTTCTAGGATGACAGGCAGAAAAATCTTGCCCAACAGATAAATGTTGATAATTGATATGGGATGCAGTATGATCACTGTGTACAAGAATGTATTTCAATAGTGCTACTACCAGCAGAAAGAAATACAATTTTTAATTAAACAAATATTTTGTATGAATATATTTACCACCATCGCTGGGAAAAATTCTAACAGATTTTTCAACTGTCTGGCAAGAAACTTCAACATTGTGGAGTGTTACACTAAATGGAGTGGAGATCCCAGAAATTCATTAGTTTAATGAAAAGTAAAACATTCAAAGCCAGACTAAGAGTGTCTTTGAAGCATTTGTTATGTACTCACCTACTCAATAAATATATCTCCAAGAAGATTAAAATAAGTCCTTTCAATAAGAACTTAGTGTTGGAACTGTCTCTGGCAAAGGGAAACAGAGATATGTATGAAAATTACTACTGAAATGGAATAATTCACTGTGACAGAAGTTATATAATTCTAATACCACCAATACAATGTGGGTGTTATTATAACGGGGAGTGAGGAGTAAGCATTGATTGCAACATTTTTACATGCAGGGATCTTTGCTATTACCTAACTGATCATGTTTTTACTAGGACTAAAGTAGATGTAAAGGTTAGTAAAGTCATAATTGATTGTAAAATTTTTAAAAAAAGTTAAAATTCTAAAACTTTGAAATGGGTCTTGAACCATGTTGTTACAGTAGAGCATCATGAATCTTGCTGTAATTCTTATACTTGAATCATGTCTTGCAAGCTGAGTTCCTTTTCCTTGAAAAAGAAAAGTACCACAAGAAAGGCTTCCTGAACTGCTGACAGTACATTATCTAAACCTTTCGGCCAGTGCCTGCCAAAGTGATCATTGTCTATATGCAAACAGTAGCATGTAACACTGGGGAAAGAACATACAACTGGACACAGGTTCTCAGCGAATAGCAGTTGGAATTTGCATCACAAAGCTAACACTATGGCCAGATGGTGACAGAGCTATGACCAGATTATGGAAATCTATATATCTGTGTTGTTTCAGTTTTATTTTGATTATGGAATACATTCTTCTGATTCTTTTCATGTGTTAATGATTTTTATCTTATGTCAAATGATATCAATAAATCTCTTTAACCTACTATTTTTCCTTCTTTCCTGTCTCTTTTTCTTTCTTTTTTCTTGATTTTTCTTCTAATAACTGAGACTTAGTATTGATCAGAGAGACTCAAAAAGGAGTTGAGCCACTCTGAGGCAGAGTCACAATTAACTGACTTTAAGTGAGGCTTTAGAATTCAAGCACTGTGAAGTAAAATGAATCTCCTTGAATTTCCCCATAGTATTCAATTTCAAGTGCCTCCTCTGGCTTATTATGTATCATCATATTAGAAGCAGAATTAGATTTGGTTTTTAATGCAACATTGGCTAGCAACATTATTATCTCACTTTTCCAATACTTTAAAAGTGACTTTGGACTTTTTCCTTCAGGAGGACAACTTAATTAAATACTGCAAAGCTAATTGACCTTGAACAGACAAAGTATAATTAAGAAGGGTTTCAAAACTGCCAAAATACAAAGTTGTTAGACTTGGAATCTACCATTCCTTAAGTATATAAAATTGTGAGACTGTCAGAAATAGGAAAATGTCTAACCTCACAATTGTGAGACCTTGAGAATGCATATTAAATGGAAATTGTGCTCAAAATAACAGTGCTACATGGGATTTTGAGAACTGGATGTTATTATAAGTTTATGTGTTCAAGTCAGGACATCAGGAGACTGCTGGATCACATGATTTCTTTCCATAATCTCTGATTTCCAAGCACAGTTTTCAAGTATGAAAATTTCTGGACAAAGTTCATTTTCTTTGCTATAGATTAGATTTCAACACAACAAACAACACATTCGCCAAAGGCTTACTGATGTTTTCTAACATAAGTAAAGAACGTGCATTTATGACATGCTTGCTCTTCTACCCTAATTATTGCTGTCCTCAAGCATAAAAATCTCTGTTTGGTAGGAATAGATATCTTCTACAGATTCAATACTTTCCTTTCTACCTTTCTATTGTTTTCTAATAGTTTAAATACTATCAGATTATACTGAAGGCTTTCAGGTACACTTATTAATTATTGTGGAATTCATATAGTTTATTTAATTATAAATATTATATTATAAATATTAAATAATATTGGTTTCTTTTTTAATTTTCATTTTTACCAGTACATATTTGCAGTACATAATGATCATATTTATTACAAGTAATAGACTCATATGTGACACATCTGAATTTGTTTTATGTCCTCTTCATCTCTTTTTTCCCTCCTCCATCTCTCCATCTCTTGGTCTTCCTCCCATTGGCAAATGATCTTTCTGTTTCGTATCATTTATTTTCTCTTTTATTTATACACTGTATTTCTCATATGAGAAAACTGATGATGTTTAAGCTTGTGTATCTGAAAAATCTTACTACCATTTAATATTTGGTAATTTGTTTTGAGGTTTTTCAATAGTCTGAGCATTTTCTGGTTATCTTTTCAGAAAAATTTAGTGTTATTAAAAATGAATAATATGTGACAAGAATTCCTCATAATGATTTTTAAGACCTTATTTTGGCATTGGCTTATTAATAACTAAAATAGTTTCTTTGTAACTGATAATTCTTTGTAGACAACATAACTATTCAGTGGTTATACTCATATATTTAGGCAATTTTAAAATGATATGCTCTTTGAGAGTTCTATGAATTTCAAGTAAATGTTTTATTATATCAGTACAAACACTGGTACATTCTTCCAATAAAGGAACTTTTAAAGACAATGATAAAAAAATTTCCTCTTTTATATGAACCTGAGTTTAAGAATTGTATATCCTGGATTCAAAACTAAAAGCACAACTAACTGTTCTGTAATCTTGTTCAATTTAACTAAGCCCTCTACTTTCTAAAATTTAGTCCATTTATCTGTAAATATCCTAGTTTACTATACACAATGAAATGGTATAATGCAGGCAAAAGCACTTAAAAGTGTGTGAGAAGGAAAACTACTAAGTAAGTGTTAAATATATTGAAACAAATAAAAATTCTTATTCTATAAGTGATATTTTAAGTAGTTGTCATTCATTCAGTGGATTTTCATTCTGCTTTATTAGCTGCACCTTGTACCCACTAATATATCTAAATATACAGTTGGTCTTTTCAATCAGCATGTTGGTCTTCTGATCTCTTTCCCTTTATTATAATATAGATGCCTCCAGTACTGTTATCTGTAAATATTTGTACACAAATTTCTAATTTTCCATTTTTCTTAATCCTCATAGTTTGTAAAGAAAAAAACCATAATTTCTAGAAAAAAAAGTACTCAACATTTTTATTCTTTGAAATACGCTTCCATCACATTTCACTTCCCAAAAAGTACTCCCCAAACTTGCTAATAGCCTGAAGTTTGTGATTTGGTGAACCAAACTCCAGATAACATTTTCTATCAACCAATTTCATGACTTAAGAATCTTTATATTATAGTTTGCTTCAAGTTTCTTTGAGCACAAATAAAGGAATGTTTTATTACAGTCACTCAGATATCATTCATGTTTTTAAATACTTTTAAAATAAATTATATTTTCTCATACTGCTTATTTTTAAGGGTTATTTTAATTCAGTGAAATATTGGAGCTTTAAATATACCATTTAAACATTGATTGCTTAAACTATCAATATTTTAGAAGAAAGATGAAACAATTTACACTGTATAATTGATTAAGTATGGGAATTTTGAGATTTATGCTTTAAGAAAAACACCTATACTGATTATTCTTGAAAATTGCCTTTTAAATTGTGTGAATCAAAATTTGATATAATAGCAACATTATTTGTCAAGGTATATTTCAATGTATGACAGTGACAAATAATGATATTATGAGCATTTATCTTCAAAGAGAAAACAAATTAGATTGTAGACCAGAGTCTGTGCTATACAGTTTACCTGAAGCAAGGATTATCTTCTCTGATGTGATTCCTCCTTTTGTAGAACTCAAAGGAATACATGTCAAGCTCATAGATGTCATGAATGCTGATAGCACAGCTTCATCAAAGCAATGTCCTTGCCCTTGGCTCCAAGAAGGCTATGTGACAATTCTTCTTGAAGTACACAAACTGAGTATTTTTTAAACAACCAAGTTGTTACCGTGTTCTATATGAAGAGGGTTATTCTCTTCTGAAAGAAATAGATAATTGATTTTTTGCATTTGTGTAAAGTAAGTAGGATATTAAAATTTGTTTAAAAACAGCTATCATATTCTGTTCCTTTCCTGACTAAAATGTAAAATGATTACTAAAAGGTAGATCCAATGTATAACCAACATAGATAGTCCTAGTACAGATAAATGAAGGCTACCAGCAAATAATATTATAACATTTGTGTGTAAAAGGAAATCAGTGCCATAAAATAATTATAATTAAAATCATTAAAAATTATCTACGTGATTGTGGCAAATATTTTGGGGAGATGCATGGACTTAGGAGTTACAACTATTCAGCTAATTTATCTGACACATATGAACTGTGTAATATCTATTATTACCTTTCTTTCCTTCTCACTTTTTACTCTTTCTTTCCTTCCTTCTTTTCTTCTTTATACTCTCTTAGTCTCTTCTTTTTTATGAAGTTCTTATATTATATTTCTGCTGAGTATGGACTTGTCACTAATATCAAAGAGTCATATGATTGGGATCAATTTCTCACTTAGTGGAAATTGTACATATTGTTATTCTTGTGATCATAGATATAGTGCACCTTAAAATAAACTTTTGTGCTGCTTTTAAAGATTCAAAGAAATAAAAGTTTTATTCTCCCTATTTTGAAGAATGACAAATCTGTGCTTGTAGTGAAGTTTTTCAGTTGAATTTATTGCATTATTAAGTGTGCTTATGTAATGAGGTACAAATATTTATAAAGCATTAACTTTCAATTAATGGTTAAATTATCTTAAAAGATGGAAAAGGAAAGATAAAATCAAAGTCAGGGCATGATTTTGATATGTAGAAATCATTCCCAAACAATGAAATAAAATTCTTTTGGAAGTTACAATGAATTATAATCAAGAATAACCATTGTTTATACCTAAATGTTGATATAGTGTTGGAGGATGGTATGAAATAAATTATATTTGTTCTACCAGATTCATATACTGTAGCCCTGTCTGTCCGTGTGACTGAACTTAGAAATATGGCTTTAAGCAAGGAATTAAAGTCAATGGAGGCTACAAGGGCTGGACCCTGATATAGTAAGACTAGTGTCACTACACGAAGGAAGGAGACAAGACATTAGGAGTGTGCTTGCGTACAGAAAGAACTTGTGATTACACAATAAATAGCCATCTGAGGGACATAGAGGGAGGCCTTATCACTAATGCGCAGGGTTGCCAGCACATGATTTGTACACGATGTGAGAATGTAAATGTGTGCTGCATAAGCAGCCCAGTCGGTGGCATTCTGCTATGGCAACCTTAGCTGAATATCAGAGTAATATATTTGTTCTTTACTAGGAAGGCACAAAAACCAACCAAGTGCTGTGGTACTCACATCTATTAGATGAGTGATCACACATAGGCACAAGAGGTACTCAGGAAAAATTCTATTATTTTTCCAATAGCCAGTTACACTCAACTGAGATAATTTTATGAATGAATACAATTTCCAATACATGTGTTGACTTCCCACACTCTTACCAAATTCTGGCCAAACTCATTACCTCAGATTTCAGAACTTTCCAGGTATAGTCTCAGAAACTACCTTTTCCCATCAGAACACAATAGAATGGCTGTGGATTTTATCACTAAGATGAGCTTATCTCAAACAACAGAGTGAAACTCATTTTTTTGAGCATAGTTTTCTGGTTATGAACATAATTTCATGTGTCAAATTTTCTTCAGTGTGCTAAGTAAACAACTCAATAACAAGTGTTCTTTATTACCATTCTATGGGGTGTATAATTTTAACTATACAGTCATCATCTGGATGTAGAACAAAAAGTTTATATATCATCCATCCCATAATCTGTCAAGAGTTGATATGGAGATGTGGACTGAACATCGTTTTGGCAAATTTACAAAAGGTATCCTTAATTGTTTGACTTTATTGTGATTCACATGCCAGATAAATTTAATGATTGGTTATTTCTACACCAAAGCTGATATAAATGTAAGACATTATCAGCAAAAGATCAATTCACTGCCACTTCTGTTCTAGAATATAATTCGAATAATTTTTTGAGCATTTCTTCATTATTTGAGTCAAAATTAAAAATAACATAATATACTATGTATTTCAAAAAGATGGAAGAAAATATCTGAAATATTTTTATCACAAAGAAATAATTAACATTTGAGGGGATAGATATGTGGTGATGATCTTGTTTAAATACTATAGATTGTATATGTGTATCAAACACCATATAGTACCTTATAATTATGTACAACTTTTTTCTTTGTCTTCTGGCTGTGGAGAGAAAGGAATCCTTCTACTTTATTGGTGAGAGAGTTAACTGATACCACCACTATGGAAATCAGTTTGAAGATTCAAAAAAAATCAGTAATTCCATTTGACTCAGCTATTCCCCTTTTGGTTATCTTCTCAAAGATTTAAAAACATCATACCACACCAATGTATGCATACTTATATTCATAGCAGCACAAGTCATAATAGCTGAATCTTGGAATCAGTCTATATAGTCATCATCAGATGAATGTATAAAGAAAATCTGGTATCTATATACAATTCAGAAGTACTTTATCATTAAGAAAGATAAACTTAGATCACTTGTAGGGAAACAGATGCACCTTGAGACCATACTGTTAGGTGAGGTAAATCAGATACATAAACTTGAATGACATATGGCTCCCCTTATAAGAAAAAAAAAATAAGAAGAAGAAAGAGGAAAGAAGGAAAAGAGAAAGAAAGTTAGGAGTCACACTCTAAGTATGTTTCTGTTGTTAAGCTCTGGTTTTAATCTCATATAGGGTGAGAACTCACTTTGCAGGATTTACATTTCTTTGGATATGTTGGGATCTTTTTGTTGCTGTGAGGATGATCTATTTTGAAGAAAAGAAAATGAAATCAGTTCTCAGAGTGGGAAAGTTTATGGGGATGGATAATGACTCATAGTTGCCTAGATATGGGGGGGAGATGAATGGCTAGTGGGAAGGGTGTTTAGATTTGTGATAAGAAAAATGATCTAAATTTGATTATGGTTATAGTTACATGACTTTGTTGATGTCTTAGAATATATTAAATCTTGTATTTAATTTTAAGGATTGTATGGCATTCAAGTTTTTTATTCAATAAATTTGTTTTCTTACTTTCAAAAAGTATGTACAATTTTGTGTTTATATGAGTTAAAATAAATTTAAAAATTTTACAATATTTTTGCTTAAATTTGTTTCAACTTGACTAGCTTGTGAGTGGCCAAGGGATTTGTAGACCATATTTCTGGACAGATAGTTAAGGAGGTGAATTTTTTAGTATGCTGTAGTTTCCATGGGCCCCTATGTGGGCATTTTCCCGTTTTGCTTCTGATCAATCCTTAGCTAAGAATATGTGCTCCACCACATTTTTCTACCATGTTTCTGCTTTGGAGTCAGCCAACCACTGATTGAATCTCCTGAAACTGTGAAACAAATTAGACCTTTTCACATTATATTATGGTCATCATGTACTTTGTTCAACCAATAGGGAAACACTCAGACAAAACTGACACAAGAGGAATGACGCTGTTGTGACTCTACCTGGCCTAGTCTGTGGTTTAGAAGTCTTTGGAACAGGCTTACCATAAGAGTTTGAAAAGCTTTGATAAGGCATGCTAGAGTAGCCCAAGAATGTTGCAAGCTTAACCATCTGATAGTTTATTATGCGCTGAACTCAGAAGACCAGAGGGTAGCAGAGCACAAGGCCAGGTTTAGGAAATATCAGCTGGAGGTTAAGCATCTTTACTCTGCCACACACTTTCACTATGATATTTCTGTCTTACTGTAGACAACTGCTGTTGTCAGGGTTTACAAGGGAAAATAATTTTTATAGGGCACACAATTTATAGGATTATTTTATAATATTCACCCAAAGAGTCCAATCAAAGAATGTGACAGAACTGTCATCACACTTGACTCAAAGAATCCCATAGAAATGTCCTGCATGAGTCCAACTGAAGACCTAGAGCCCATGACAGTCTCTCATGGAAGTCTGCATCAAGGATCTGCGCTGAGGAGGCCCAGAGGTCAGTCATAGATGTTAGAAGCACCAGTGGGGTGAAGGATCTATGCCAGAAGTCTGAGGAATCTGCACTAGAGTAGAAGGCAATGCTCAATGAAAGTACCAGAGCTCCCCATCAAAGAACCCCAGCCATCCTCAGTGACAGTGAGGACCCAAGATCTTCCAATGATGAGAACAAGTGAGTTCTTATCAGAAAAAGCATGGCAAGCTTCCCCAGGAAAATCAACAGTACACCGTCTTCCCATCCAGTTCTCTTTTTAGGCTGTTGGCAACAATCCTCTACACTCAGCGCCCCACCAATTCAGCTCAGCTGGGTGTTACAAGCTGGCCATTGTTAATCCACCACAAAAACTTAACAAGTGAATTTCCCGAAATAACCTAAATCTCTCCTCTAACTTATGAGTGTTGAGTTCTGTGTTCTAATAACGGAAAAGATGACTAGTGAAATTGTTATATTATATTGTGATTCTGAAAGCTGAATACCTAACATGAATGGTGAATGTAAATGTGAGACAATAGTAAAATACGGAAACTTTAACCATACCCATTGCTGTAGTCACAGTTTGCTTCACTCTCACTTGAATCAAAACACTTTTAGGGCCACATACATCAATCGCTTTGTATCTATTTTTTATTCTTAAAATATCTTGAACTGTTTTCTGCCATTTGACCACTGTTGGTCTTGGGGCAAAATAAAAAACATTTGCATTGCTCCTGTACATTTTTCCTCCTCTTCCGAGATATTTCATAATTTGGTTTGTTTTCAAAAAAACCAGAGACAGTGAAAATATAGATCCCAACCTAGAAAAAGCAGGAGGTGTCCTGCAAGTTCTCCCCAGCTCCCAGCTTGCAGCATGAGAGAGGAGGCTCCAGACCATAGAGACACAGTGAGGGCCACCAAGGAGTAACGCCCATGTGGAACAGAGCAGTGGATCCTGCTGCTAACACAGCTGGTGAGGGACTCCAGGCCAAGTGACTTTCATATCTCCTTTAAAGTGTGATAGGTTCCCTGCCAGTTTTGGAAGGGGACAACTACACTAAGGGTATGAATATCTGTGGCTTGACTTCATCTCAAGGCTCGCAGTGTAGAAATTCCACAGTGAATGAGTAAGGAACGACTATGGGAGATTTCCACAGTCAGGGAGCCATGGTCAGGCTGACAGGAAACACCCAGGTTATTATAGGTCGAACTACTCAGGCCCAAATCTCATGACCAGGAGTCAGAATCAACCCGAATGCCTGTGGATTTGAAAGTACCAGAATCAGGTTACAACCCTAATTCAACTGCAGGCTTGCTGGGATTATACAGCACAGATCTGCCTCTGACTGTCTTCTTTCTCTTCCAGCAATACCAGACTCAATACCAGGTTATGTTTTGGGGTAGTGCCCTGAATTAGACACTACCCCAAAACATAACCACTACAGATCTGAAATCACAGAAAACCTTTTCTCTTTATTATTTAAAAACATTTGTTTTAATGAGTGTTAATGTTGTTTTTAGTTTTTTTTTCTTCATTTTGTTCTGTTCTTGTTTTTTCTTTATTTCATTCTCTTCTGTCTTCTTTGCCATTTTCCCCAGGCTAGGGCAATCTTCCTTTGTCCTTCAACCTTGCTCGTAGTCTCTTCATTTTACTTTTTTAATTTATCTATCTATTTTTCTCACTAATTTCTTTTAAATTTGTTTTCTTTAGAATAAAATTACTCTACTGAGTGGATATTTACTGTATATAATTGTGTGACTTGTCATAGATATTTTCATGTATGTCTTACACCTGATAGATTTGGCGAATTAATAGTTACTACAAACTGTCATTTTCATAACTGTGCTTGATGTTACTGTTATGTTATTACTGATTTCAACTCTTTAACCAAGGTGACATAGTTGTGGTAAATTGTTCTTTATAGTATGCCAATACCTGGATTGTCTGAGAGTCATAAACAATTCTATAATCTAGTATAAAAGAACTGGATTCCAGGCTGAAACATGCAACAACTTTTCATTCCTAATATATTGAAACAGACTCAAAAGCCAAAAGCCAGTTAAACCTAGAAGACATCTCTGAAAAGTAGTTATTTCATAAAGCAGTATGGATGTAAAGTTACATATCATTAGCAATTTACAAGCCTAACAGAGAAAACAAATAAACAGCAAAATTAGAAAATAACACAGAACAAGATGAAAGCTATAACCTGCAACCTGGCAGGACAAGTCAAAGGGATATTGACATGAAAGAAGTCAAAACCCTCCTAATTTTCAATAACTCTCTTGACAAAAACAAAATAGAAAGTCCACGAAATTCGATGAAATTAAAGAAGATAAAAACAAAACAAAACAAAACAAAACAAAAAAAAAACCCCAAAAAACAAAGAAAAACCAAGGTCCTGATGGATTCACTGCTGAATTCTACAAGAACTTTAGATATGATCTAATGCCACTACTCCTCAAAGTCTTTAATGTAATTGAAAGGGAAGAAATAGGTCCAAAGTCATTTCTAGAAACAAACATTACCCCAATACCAAAACCAGAGGAGGACTCAACAGCAAATGAGAACTACAGACCAATCTCCTTAATTAACAGAGATGCAAAAATGCTCAACAGGACAGTGGCAAATGCAGAAAATCATGAAGAAGATTATACACCATGACTCATCTCATGAGTGTAGGGATTGTTCAACATACACAAATCAATAAATATAATACATCACAAGAATAGAACAAAAAGAAAAAAAACACATGATCATCTCAATAGAAGCAGAAACAACATTTGGCAAAGTCTGATGCAAATTTATGATTTAAAAAAAAGCCTATGGAAAGTTAGAACTTTTTCATCTATATGGTAAAAGCTATCTATGACAAATGAATAGTTAACATCATACTAAACAGTCAAAAACTGAAAGTTTTCAGTTGCAAATCAGAAATAAGGCAAAGATTCTTACTATAGAAATAGTTAAGGAGTAATAGGCAGCAGAGAGCATGACCTGGGTGGCTAGCCTATGCTTGCTGGTGACATGGTGCTCTGGAAGATGCTGCCCTTTGAAGGACCTTTGTATACTTTTTGCCATGTGTTCATAACTCCTGTAAACTTTGGCTTACCCGAGACAAAGGCTAAGACCCAGATTATTCCCATAAGAGAAGTAGTTAGTTTTAGAAAATCAGTTCACCCCCATAAGCCTGGGCAAGACAAAGATGTTATCCTGAGAAACTCCCCTTGAGCTTTTCCCTACCATACAGCTCACTTGCTATGTGGCACTCCCTTCCACCTTTTGCAATATTATCCATAAAAATTTGCTTTACTTTGCTTTTGTTATCTGAATTTCTCATTCCATATTGGAGACACTTTTGGCTCTGAGTTAAGCTTACTTCTCCTCTTACGTTCCTGCCAGGGTGAAGAGATGAACCGGGGAACCAAAGGGTCTCTTTACAGGAGGACCCCAGCCTTTTAGAACTCAGCTTGATGCAACATCACTGTTACCACTCCTATTCAATATAGTTCTGCAAACATTAGCCAGAGCAATTAGACAAGAAAAATAAATAAAGGGAATATGGATAGTAAAGGAAGAAGTTAAATTATCATTATTTGCAGATGACGTGATACTCTACACAGAAGACCCCATAAACTCCACCAGAAGACTTATAGATGTAATAACCAAATTAAGTGTCATAGCTGGATACAAAATCAATACTCAAAAATCAGAGAACAATGCTCTTCACAATAGCATCAGAAGCAAAAAGAAATACTTAGAAATTGATCTTACAAAGAAAGTGAAAGATCTATACTATCACCTTCTGTTAGTTCATCAAAAAGAACAGTTTGTGCTCATTGTTTATTTCGTGCCTAGATCTTGTAACCTAAATAACTACTTCTATGATAACAGTATGCAATATATTATTGGTGTTAATTTCCTACTGTTTTTTTTAAATTTTGTATCATTTCTATCCTTTTTTTCTGTTTTGCTTCTTAAAATTAAAAAAAAAATGTACAGTACCTTGAAAAAGGAACTAGAAGAGTTTATGAGCAAATGGAATGACATCCCCCATTCTAGGATAGGCAGAACCAATATAGTAAAAAAGGCCATACTTCAAAAAGTGTTATAGAGATTTAATGCATTCTAAATCAAAATATCAATAGAATATCTCACAGAATTGGGGAAAAAATCCTAAAAATCATACAAAATCAGAAGAGACCTATAGGAGTTTAGAGTTAGTGTTAAAGTTAGGAGTGGTTTTACACCTTGGCTTTGGTGACAACATAATTTTAATAGCAATGAATGTAATCATTTAGACTATCGGATTTAAAATAAAAGTTACTTCAACAGAAGTATCTTTATGTAATGAATCCATAGGTGCTTAGAGCAGAACTTTTCATTTCTATTTATCAAATGCTTCTAACTCCTTTATGTAAAAATGTATGACACAAAGTCTTGCATATTGTGGATGTAATTTCCAAATCTATCTGTTATATAAAACTCAAACAAGAAGTTCATCATTTTTATTCTTGAAAACAAACAGATGTTTAGGCAGCTTGTGATCAATTATGATACAAATATTTAAAATCTACATTAATGTACAAGCTACAATCTTTGTCATCAGAAGCAAATTTGAGTATGTTTTTTTTTCCTGGAAATTATTCTAATATACGGAATGAGCAACAGTGGATAAAGCAAGTGTGTGCTGATAACTACTATAAAATCCAAAGATGAATCATTTTCCTGTATACTCCAGTGAAGGACTGGTGGTCACATTTTATTCATATGCTTCTTCACTCCACATAAGCACAATGGCAAAGCCACCACATACAATATTCAATGTTTCTCAACTCAAAATAACACTACTTTTTGGTAGCTACTGGAAAGCAACAAAATATTATGATATAAATTAGGTTACATTGAAATATCAAATCAATTGAAATATCAAATCAATTGCATAAGCAAACAAAATAACAGAAATTAAGAAAATGAAGGGCCAGGGATTTAGCTCAGTGGTATAAGAACCTGCCTGGCAAGCACAAGTCATGAGTTCAAGCCCAGGTATCAAAATAATAATAATAATAAAATTAAGAAAATGAAATCTAAACAGAAAGACATGTTTCCAGTATCAACAGGTTTTTTATTTCTCATTCCTATGATAAAGTTTCGGTGTAGTTATGTGGGTGATGTGTATATAGTTTATGATACATGGAGTTCTGCAAATTTTTATAAAAATTTAAAATTGTCCATTTAGAATTTTCTTTTCTATGGACTTTATCACAATATTGCAGCTTTCAAACAAAGAAACAGACATGCAGATTTTCAATAAATATTTGTAGAATTATATTTTCTAAACCTCTGGCTTATTAGCTATAGTCACCCTCAACAACTACTGATGAAAATTAGAATTCCATTTAAAATAAAATGGATTATCTAAAAACAAAAAGCTATTGAATTTCTAAGGGAAGATTGCCTTCATAAATCCAGATCTATGGTATGATTATTTATTTCATTTAGTATACGCACTTTTGTAAGATTGTCTATTTATCAAACAAGTTCCAACATCAATATTATTTAACTAAGTAATTAATTTACCAACTAATTCTTTTGGAATTAATGGAGTGAATAAAACTTTTTAATCATATTATGTAATTAATATTGAACACAGTCTTTTAAGTGTAATATTGGTTTGGTTAAACCTAGTAGTCTACAGATTTGGTATATTTTGAACCCTTATTTTGAGATTAAATTTGACCTCATAAAGTGTTTTTCTACTGATAAAATGTGACATCTATTGATGTGTATAACTGGCACAAATATTACCTATCTATTAGTGATCATAGCCCCTGCTTTCCTCCTCAGTATGTTCTTAGGCATTTCATAAAGCTGAATAAGAACAATTATAAGAAAAAAATGAGAGAATTTGTTTCAGGGTAGGACTGAAATTACTTATGAGGGATTCAGGAAAAATATAGAATGAATAAAAGCCAAATGAACTGAATAACAAAGTTAGAAAACTATTGTATTTTGAAACATAAAGTCACCATGAAAAGAAAATCAAAATGTTGTGAGACTTTAGGAAATTTTAAGTATTATTTTCATGTATAAAATAGGTTTTAATCCCATTTCCCATATCCCTAAAACATCATTTAAAGCTTAAAGTTAGTTTTAACTAAATTTTCTTTAGTTTATGGTGCTTTCTTGCAACTACAGTATTTAGGGCCTAAGCAAGTCTCAGTGTGTATTTAATTTTTTTGTTACTTAGAGCATTGTCTATAACTGTAACAAAGAGAAAGTCCTAACATTTAAATCCAATGTTTGAGAATCAAAAAGTAACGCATCAAATTAAAAAGTTTCTTCACAGCAAAGGAAACCAGTAACACAGTGAAGAGACAACCCACAGAATAGGGAAAAAAATTTCCAACTATTTTGGAAACTTACAACTAGAATGTATAAAAAACTTAAATAAAATTAAACCCTTTCAGATTTAAAGATGCAATTTAAAAACAACTATCTGACATGAACAGATAGCTTTTAGATGATTAAATTTTAGATGATAAATGGCCGGTAAATGAAATAATGAGTATCATCGAGAAATTGATGAATAACAAATGTTGGCAAGACTGTGGAGAGAATGGAACCATTCACTGCGCATGGACTGTAAACTGATACAACTGCTATGGAAATATCTATGAAGATTCCTCAAAAACTAAGAGTAGAAATTCCATTTTACTTACCTATTCTCCTTCTAGGTATCTTCCCCAAGTGTTAAAGACATCGTACCACTGTGAAATATGCATACCTCTCTATTCCTAGTAGCATAATACATTAGATATGAATCTTGGAAACAGCCTATATGTCCATCAACAGATGAGTAGATCAAAATAGTGTGATATTTATATAGAGTGGAGCACTACTTTGCCATAAAAATATAAATGAATCACTTGTAGGAAAATGAATGTATTTCAAGACCATAATGTTAAGGGAAGTAAATCAGATATAGAAGCATAAATATCTAATGCTATCTTCTTATATGGAAAAACACAATGTACATACGTATATATGTATTACCAAAAAAACATAAGAAAAAACAAATAAAATTATAATATGATTCAATGCAGAAAATGTATCCAATTGTGCACCTTGACTTAGTATAATTGTCTTAAATGTTTTATGTATCCTTGGCTTATTAGATTAGTTTTTCAATCTGCGTTTATGTTAGTTAAATTTATAAGGTATAAGATAAATCAATAAATCTGAGGCTGGCAAACTAAAAGGAGGTGGAGGGAGGAGGAAAAAGTAGGGAATCAGAATTATTGCAATGGAATCAGAAACTTTCACATTTATAAAATAGTTTACATAAATTCAAATAAATATATCTTGATACAGATAAAGAGTTTAGGAAATATTTGTGAATATATAAATATCTACCAATCTTATATAATCTAAATATCTATCTACCTATCTAAATATTTGCCTCTATATGTTTAAGACAGCACTTTTTAAAATATCTAGAAAATATGAATATTCTATAATGGAAGAATAATTAAAAATTGTATGACACATACATTATAGAAAGAAATTTAGAAATTTTTTTAAAAAATTTAAATTCTTTTTGTGTATTTATCAAAGACACATCTGTGATTCATTGCTAAATATATCAAAATTTATGATAGTGTTTAATTTTACAATAACTTTATTCAAGAAATTATAATGTGTGCATGCACATGGATTTCTTTTCC
This sequence comes from Hydrochoerus hydrochaeris, assembly GCA_004027455.1. NCBI lineage: Eukaryota > Metazoa > Chordata > Mammalia > Rodentia > Hydrochaeridae > Hydrochoerus > Hydrochoerus hydrochaeris. The sequence goes on from PVLA01000695.1 coordinate 461,271, forward strand.
TTCTTTCTTTTTATTTGTTTTGAGACAAGCTCCCATTATGTAGTTCAGGCTGGCTTTGATTGCTCTAAATAGCCTAAGTTGGCCTCTAACTTGCAGTGATCTTCTTGCCTCAGGCTTCCAAGTGCTGGGATTACTGGCCTGTGACACCATGCCCGACTGTATGCTTATATATTTCAATACACTGAATAGACAACTGACTAATTGAATGCATATCAAAATGAGAATCACTTTAATTTCAGGAAGTAAAACTTAAAGGAGAAAGCATGGTACTGATCTCTTGTAAACTCTAGAATTTTAAAAAATCATTTAAAAAAATTATAAATCAATAAAATTGAAGGGAGCAACATATTTTAAACAATTCAAATATCTGTTGTTTTTTCCAAATGGACATTTATTAATTATAACAATGGGTAAGCTAAATATTCTTGTTTAAAATTTTTAAAATTTTCATTAGTCTATGTTTGTAGTATATAACAAATACATTCACTGTAGTGGGTTGATATACATATAGACATTTCATTTTGATCTTTTTTACTTCCTCCATTGCTGTTTTCCCTCCCTCTTTTCTCCCTCCATCTCTACATCCCCTTTCCATTTCTGTGATCTTAGCATCTTGTTTCTTATCATCTAATTTTTAGCTTTCTCTTTAAAGTTTTTTTTTTTTGTACATTGGGTTACTAATATAAAGCATATGATATTTTTACCTTCTGTGGGTGACTAAAGCATTATTATCTCAAGGTATATTCATTTTCCTACAAATGAATTGAATTTATCCCTCTTTATGAATAAGTCATATACATATATATCTCACATTTCCTTTACCCACTCATCTGTTGATGGGCATATATGTTGCTCCCAAGTTTTAAGTGGTGCTAGAAAGTATATTACTATATATTATCAAAAAAAAAGTACATATCTTAAATTACTGGTTAGATTTTAAATGTAAAGATCATAATCCTTCTAAGTACTCTGTTCCAATAAAATTATACTTTATTTTGGGTCAAATTTTATGATTATCTAACTCTCAAAATACTAGTTATTCTGTGCATGATATGGAAAGCAATTTCAAATATTTTGAAAGTCCTATTAAACACAAGAACTGTATTTTAAAAGTCAACAGGGGAAATGAGGTATCATAGTTAGAAAGTTAGTATATGAGTGATCTTTTGTTTGTAGGAAGAAGACTAAAGGAGAGTAGATCTAAATCTTTTTCCTCTTCAGTTGATAACTGTGGGCAGACACATGACCATCTCAGATTCAAACATTCTAAGTTGCCTTATTATTTCATCCCGTCAGAGTTACAGAGAAGTTTTAAAGTTATCTGTTGTATTTTCCAATTTTCTGACCATATTCAACACCAGCTCTATTTTGTGTTATTAAAATTCATAATTAAGAGCATTGTATTAGTTTTTCTCCTCCATAAGTTTTGTAAAAATGTCAGTCTTTACTTTTTATTTCATTATTCGATTCAAGGAGAGAATAGAAGCAAATAGACCAGTTCTGTTTTCATTGCATTAATCCAAGTGGTTAAAGTTGATAGTAGTAAGGAGATGGTATCTAAAGTCATAATTAGGAGATACTGGAAGACAGGACCAAAAGAACTTCCTGATGAACTAAGGAAGGCTCAGGCTTGAGACAAAGCCAAGAATCTCTGTAAGGGTGAGTCTAAGGCATCATCTGGTGCCAGAAAATGCAATAAAGAAGCAAATGCATTAAACATTTTGACAAAACTGATAATGATAAGGCAGTGCTGAAGTAGGGAAACCAAGAGAATGATATTCTGGATGCAATGTAAAATATATCAAAAGAAAAGAATCATCTGGATCAAATACCATTTGAGGATTTATCATAAAAGCAATGAGTGGTATTGGATTTAACAACATAGATATACTATACATGTGCAAGAACCATATTAGCAAATTGATGAAAACTACACATTGAAAAAGAGTCCAAAGTGATCATTAAATCTAGGAGTGATTTTATGATTTATGGAAAGAAAAAAAATAACAATACAGAATTTAAGAGAGTTCCAGGCAATGTAAGTACCTTTAAAGAATAGAAAAGTTTCTATTAGGAAAAATGACAGGGATGATCAGAAAACCATTAGGTAGGAAAGATCATGCATATTGAAAGGTGAATGGAAATGTTGCTGGGACTGGTAAAAAAAATGAGATAAAGAGAAAACTGTTTTTTGACTGGTATAAAAAAGATTAAAGACATAATGGTGGCATTAAAACGGGGTCATTTCATCACACTTACATATTTTAATATTACATATGCTATGCACATATATATGTATATATAGATGTATCCACTTGTCCCTTATGCCTTATTTTCATCGCAGCTGGAATCTGATTAAGCTCTTTCTATAATACCAGTCCCACAAACCAATCGTCTTTCTAGTGCCCCATAGCTTTTCCAGAAGAGGAAATAGGTGTTACTTTCTCTGAGTGATTGCTTGTTATGGCACTTTCTCACTGATGCAGAGCCAAAGCTGAGGGAAACTTCTGTTTGTATTGTTCTCCCTTTGTGAGCCAAATGGAAAATAGCAGTGTTTTTAAACAACCGTTTGGAGATTTTTGTAGTTACGGTCAATAGTTGAGCACAATACAGATGAACAATGAGAACAAACTGAACTCTGAAAGTATAATACAGGGATACTCAACTGTGAAGCAAAATTAAAACAAATAGAAAAATAGAAGTAGGTACTCTGAGTGTTAAATAAAACACTTCCCAAACTACTGTAGTTGCCCGCAACCCTTCCATCTGTTACTGAGAGCATGACTTTTTTCCGGCACAATTGTTAAAATGAACACATCTACCTATCTGTTTGTTTCCCGTGACAGTTATTTTAAAACTTCCCCAAGATTTTGAGGTAAGGTGGATTGTGAAAGATGGCAAAGTTTTGAATTGAATTCTACATATTAATTAATGTTGGAAACATGCATATGCCCCAATTATTTTCTGTAAACGGACTGAATATTTTACAAATAAGCAGCACTCCTTGAAAATATATGTGGAATCCCTTGTGTTAAATGTAATAAAAACATGATTGAAAATATTGTTTAATCTGTAGAATTTTGCTAGTGTTTGCTCAGTAAAACCAAGTTTGAGAAATTGTTGGTTTCATATTCATGAATTAAATTTTTAAAAAAATTGTGCAAGAGGTCATTTCAGATATGTTATTTTATTTATTTTTGTTAAAACTATGGTAAATATTTATTTTTTTAAAGAAGAAATTCTTAGTCTGTGGTAGGATGTGATATTAAGTACTACATAGTGTGAGTTAATAGTCCCGTGTTTCACCTTACTAATTCAACCGGCAGATTTTCCTGAATTTTGAAAATATGCAATAAAAAAATTAACATCAATGTGTACTATAAAATATGGATCCAACCACCCACACCAGTCTGAAATGTATGCAGAATAAACTTCTGATTAACTGATTTCATCAGCTGCTTCCACAACTTCACAGTAATTCCTGCACACAGAATTCTAGGCCCAACACTAAAGAGACCAAAGCAGAGTCTCTGGAGAAACCTCATAATCTGAAAAGTCCTTAGTAATCCTGATATGCATCCAGGTTGGAACGCATTGCTGTCGTCATCCAAAAGTATTTCTCTTGGAATGATAAAGTTTCAGAAAAAAGGAAACAAGCAATGACACCTTTGAGACTTCTTTAATGTAGTCATTATTAATAAATTTAGAATTTGCATTCATCTATGTTCATATTTTAATGTTTTGCTTGAATTAGACATTGTCATCTAACAGTTCTTCATATATAGAAGGCTATGCTGCATGAGGAAAGGGTGAAGAAGACATGCAGACAATAAAGGAGATGGTATTACAGGAAAATGTAATGTTTTCACAATTGTGTGTAAAATGGCTCATGTTATAAAAATGGGCCACGTTGAACTTAAGATTCAGTGTTTGAGCAACCGTTATTGTTATACTTTCATATGAGAATAATGACAAGGATGATCAGGTTTAGAGGATGTCTTCCAGGTTTCAGGCTTTTCTAGAGCATGTAGTAAAATATAGTTAACAATCGCTACTGATTTCCAATTAGATCTGACCTACTGCAGTTCTGTCCAGTAATCAAGAAAACACTGTGTGCTGGGTCTCAGGAAATGGAATCAAATAGCAGTGGCTAATTTTTCAGAAAGAGAACACCCCAACTTTTGGCAGGATTACAAGATATTTTATTCTTAAACTGAGGTGACCCACACAAGTTTGCTCAAAAACACCTGTTTGTAAGTTCCCATCCCAAACTTCATTAGCAATTTTGAATCTCATGATTATTTTTATCATCTTTCTGTCAAATGCTGCCTTCTTTCTTCTATACTGAAATACAGGCAGACTAATGAGAGCTATCATATCGCTTTAAAAGCTTAGTAATATGAATTTTAAGATGATCTTTTTATTTTTCCTGATTTATTTTATTGTGTTTATTTTAGAAGAGATTGAGTAACATGTGAATGTGTGATGAAAAAGAATACAAGTAAACAAAATACCAAAAAGAAAATCACTACTTTTATATTGATAATTTTGTTCTATTGATTTTTTTTTCCTGTGTATGAATAACATTAATTTCTTCTAACTTCTTAGGCAAACAATAGGGATCTTGTTAGTGCTACTACCTAGGCACTCAATATTTACATTCTCTAATTCTGTCCATATGTTTTTCCTTGTTCTCATATCAATTACAATAATGACAGGTGATTTATTAAAATAATTCTCTAAAGAGAGCCACTTAACTGATCACTTTATAGTTACAAAGCTATATTTATATTTTCTTTTCTGTGTAGTGGCTGCTTTTGTTTATACTGTATAATATTTATAAGAGTATGGTTTTATTCAGTAAATTATACAATAAAATCTAATTATTTCTGTACAATTTGAAAAAACAAACAAAAACAATAAAGTTCTCTTAAAATTCTGTGAAAATCAATGAAAATTTATAAAATGCCATATATGGAATATGTAGAGAAAAGAGCAAAAATAGGTACACTTTGTTCAGACTAGAGGCATATATTTTTATCTAAAGTACCAGATTATTTTTACACCCCACAACACAGGTGGACAGGAGTATTGCTCTCACATTCTATGCCATTCCTAGGGGGGTCAGTAGATAATAGAGTTTCCTGCACACATTATCTAATCATGGTGGAAGCTGCTTTAATACAATATTCTTACTGGATGATGAAATAAAGAAATATTGATTCAGCTTCCCTGGACTACTAATGTGAGCTAGAAGCAAGTATATCTTTGTGAATTGGTCTCGGTTGTTTTGTATCTGCTGCAGAAAACGGATTTATCATTTTAAAAGGATTTGTCCATTCTTCAGAAATACAAAACCGAGGACAAGAACAAACCTCTAACAGTCAAGCTGAATATGATATTTTATGTCCACATTTTAAAGCTTAGTCCAAAAATTCAGGCTCCTGAGATGTCAAATATTATAAGTAATGCAATAGGATTTTATTTTTAATGCATGGTTGAATTTTTAGTAATTCTCAAGTGTAGTTTTGTGTTGTGACAAAATATAAGGTAGAAATTAAGGAGGAAAGTAGGAGAAAAAGTCCCTATTTAAATTATTTGTGGGATACCTAAAGGATCTATGTTGTTATTGCTGTTGTAGGAAGACATTATCATAGGTTTTTACAGCTCCATGAAGTAATCTTCTCATTTTTATACTTCATACGATCCACTATAACTGTACTAAATACAAAATCTAAAATTATGTTTAAATTTATTTGAATACTATTAATCTATCTATAACGAATGAAAACATGGCAATATGAAATAAACACTGCAAGTTTCTAGTCTAGAATAATAGTAAGGTTGTATGCACATTCTTTACTATTCTATGTATGTGGTTTGAGAAATTACAAATTCAAAAAAAGAAACCCTGCCCAAAGTTCACAGTAAAAATAAGTTCAAATAAAAAGCAACAGATCAATTTTATTGCATATCTTGAAAATGTATAATATAATTTGATACTCATTTATGGTGAACAGATTACTATTGTCAAGTAAATTAGCATACCTGTCAGCTCCCATGGTTATCTTTCTGCATGTGGTTTTGTAGAATTTGCTAAAGTTTACTTTCATAGCAAATTTTCAAAATATAATGAAATCTTATTAATTATAGCCCTCCTGTGGTACATTAAATTTCTAGGCTTACCTTTTCAATACAGCTGAAGCTTTGTAGTCTTTGATGTCAATCTACAAAATATTCCCTTTTCTTGTTTCTGGTCAATACTTTCATATTCCATTGCTATCTAAATAAGTTTTTAAAATATTAACCTTGGCAGTGAGCTCTTGTGGTGTTTTTCATTCTGTGTCTAGTGTATTCAATTTAGCATATTTTCTACACAGATTTTCATTGTTCAAATATCAGGATTTTTAAAGGACTGGATAATATTCAGTTTTTAATATTGTATAATATTCAATTACACACACACACACACACACACCCCACATGTACAATGCCTTTGTCCAGATACGCTATTTCACTTGTTTTTCTTGTCTGTTGTGAAGAATACTGCAACACATATGAGTGTCTATATACAATCGAATAGTGGCTATTTCATTTCCAACTGGGGATACACTCAGTGAAGGCAGTGGTAGGTCATTCGATAGTCTACTTTGACTTATCTTAGGACCCTACATACCATTTTCCACAATGAATAAATCAATCTGTGTTCTCACCAAGTGTGTGCACTGGCTTTCTTTTTCTCCACACCCTTTCCAGCATTCATTGTCTCTTCCTCCTTCTTGTCCATAGTGTAATGGTTTAATTTTATTTTTTGGTATGTGTGTCCATGCTTCTAACCCCCATTACTGAGGAAACTATCCTTCCCCACTGGATTTTACTAATGGTGTCACTAAAAATTCATCTACTGTATATTCTAGGGTTTATTTCCAGGATTTCTATCCTGTTTCATTGACCTATATGCCCACTATTTTGCCAGTACTATACTTTCTTGATTACAATTGTTTTGTAATATAATTTGAAATAATAAAATATAATAACTCAAATTTTATTTTTCTTTATCAAATCTGAGTCATTGATGGTTCCACACAGATTTTTATTATTTTCTAATTCTATTAAAATATTATTATGATGATAACCAGTGTTTCATTGTCTATATGATTGCAGGCAGTGTAGATATTTTCCCATATTAATCTTTTCAGTGCACAAACAGGGATATCATTGTATTTCAATATCATCATTGTTTTCTACATTTCTAAGTACAAAATGTTCTTTTACTTTTTTAGTTATATTTATTAGCAAATATTTTATTCTTTTTGTGAATTGTGAATGCTTTTTTATTTATTTGTCTAAATGATCATTAATATCTTAAAGAAATGCATCTCAATTTTATGCTAACTTTGCATTCAGCAAAATTACTAAGCTCATTTAGTAGTTTTAAGTGTTTTATAAGAACCTGTATAGTTTTCTACTTATGATATAATCAGTCAAAAGGGGTTAAAAAATGTTAGAAACTATGACTCAGGCCAAAAATGGAAAACTTAAAGGTAACTGAGAAAGTATAAATATACAAAATTGAATTGGAAATACACAGCCTGAACATATTATTTACAAAAGAAAAGAATGAAATTATAGTTTGATACCTCATTTCAAATAGAAACCCAGGACTAGATGATTGTACAGTTGAATTGTTTTAAACACTAAAGAATAAATAGTACCAATTTTTCTGAAATTCATCAAAAAATCAGAAACAAAGGGCAGATTTCCCTTTTTGATATGTATAAGAACTTTGTTTATACCATTTGAGTTTCAATCATTTATTTTCCACGTTTTCTCTTTTGACTATGCTTATGGTAATATTTGCTTTACAGAAACATAATTTATGGTCATTGATGCCAATCATTTCTTTTATGGCTCAAAGTTTTGAGTCCACTCAAACAGGCCATTTTGTGAATATAAAAGAAGAATTCTATGCTTCCTTCTACGATTTTTATAGTTTGACATTTGGCCTTTAAACCTTGGATGTAATAGGCAAGGGGTACGAAACAACCTTATGTTTACCAGCAGTTCCAAAATAATTAATTGAATAATCCAGCATTTCCATACTTCTAAAACAGTTTCTGAGTAATTATAAAATTTCTGGACTCTCCATTATGTTGAGTTGATCTGTCTATTCATGCCTTATGGTCACACGGTATTAATTGTATTAACATTGTAAATTTTTGTTTGTTTGGTTTTTACTTTTTTGTGGTACTAGGATTGAATTTAGAGGCTTTGCATTTGGCTACATTCTCAGCCATCTTTCTTCTTTTCTTTTTTTTTTCTTTTCTTTTCTTTTCTTTTCTTTCTTTCTTTCTTTCTTTCTTTCTTTCTTTCTTTCTTTCTTTCTTTCCTTCTTTCTCTCTTTCTTTCTTCCTTCTTTCTTTCCTTTTTTATACCATCAGCCTGAAAGAAAAATATGTGGAGGCTGTAAGTAGGCAATTCACAGAGGAGAAAATACTACTGGCTTTTAAATGCATGAAAGATGCTCAAATTCTCTTATTGTAAGAGAAATAAAACAATACTAAGATACTTCATGTATCAGATTCATAAACTCCAAAACTGATAATCAAATAATTGACAAAAATGTGAGAGAACAGGATTTCTCAAGCATTGTTAGAAATATAAATTAACAAGAAACTGAGAGGGCAAATGACAGTGCATGACAAAATTATTAACTCATTCTGCAGTTCCACTTCTAGGAATTTATCAGACAGATACTCTTACACATGCACAAATGCAACACTGTCTGTAACAGCAAAAATTATGAACAACCTAAATATTCCTCAGAAGCAAACACATTAAAAGAATTATGCTACATGTATACTGTGAAATATTACATAGCCATCAAAATGAATGAGGTAGCTATTGGGATACTAATATGAAATGATCTACAAGTCATATTGTTAAGAAAAAAGAAAGGTACAAAACACAGTATTTAATATACTTCTATGTGTAGAAATGCATTTGCTTATATATGAAAAAATTTCCTGCATAAAGCCTGACACTATTTGTTCCTTGTGAGGTGACTAGGTAAAAGATAGAAAGAGTCCACTGGGTATATAGAGGTATATTTTATTTTATTAAAATCTTTTGTGGGGGTAGGTAGTAATTTGGCATGACTCAAAATTCAAAATTTACCAAAAGAGTCCACTGGGATGCTTTTGGTAAATTTTGAATTTTGAGTCATGCCAAATTACTACCTACCCCCACCAAAGACTTTAATAAAATAAAATATATCTCTAATTTTAAAAGAATAAGAGGACAGACTTTCAAACTCATGACATGAGGTCAGCATCATCCTGATACCAAAGTCTGATGTAGATAACTCATGAACTACAGGCCAATACTTCAGATTACTGTAGATGTAAAGTCCTCAGTAAGGTACTAGGCAAATAAACTCATCTATAATTCATAACAAAACACAGTCACCCCAAACCAGCTGGATTTATCCCTGGAAAACAAGTTTGCTTTAATAGGTACAAAATAGCAATATGCTATGCCAAGTTAACAGAAAGTTAGAAACATTTTGATCATCTCAAAAGATGCAAAAAACATCTTTCAGCACCATTAAAACACTCTTTAAAAAATAGATATAAAAGCAAGATTTCTTAATGTAATAAAGACTATTTACAAATTGCAGTTACTGTTATAATCCATATGGAAAACAAAATCCTTTTTATATAAGACCTGTTAAAGGAGAAGGAAATTCACTCTTACCATGACTTTTTAACATAATATTAAAAGTTCTGATAAGAGCAATCAGACAAGAAAAACAAATGAACGCATTGAAATTACAAAGGAAAAAATAAGAAAATCCATTGAATAGATATTTTAAATTATATAAATTAACATACATGAAAATGAATACTAATATGGTATGATATCTTTTCTAAAAGTTATTGATAATACCATCATTGAAGGATTAGGTTCAATTCATATGTTCTGTGTAGATTCTCTGCATCTTGAACATCAGGCATCTCAAAGTAAAAATTTTATTCTTGATTCTTGTAACAGCAAGTTGTAAAACTTGGTTTTTAATATTTTTATTAAGTTAAAGTGAAGGCAGTAAGATCATAAATATGAGATTACACTATATAAATACCTAGATTGTCTCAAACTTTTTATTACAATTTTTACCTAAATTTTTAGTCAGTTTCATTCAGGAAAATGTCTTTTTAATATTTTGACTATTTATTTTTCAAAATCTTTTGTGTTTTAAGTGATACTAAGTTTTGGAGGGAAGGGTTTTGACAGAGGGTCTCACTATGTAGTTCAAACTGGGCTTGAACTCGCAATGTCACCCAGGGTAGCCTCGAACTCTCTGAGATCCCCCTGCCTCACCCTCCCAAGTGCTGGGATAACAGGCATGTGCCACTACGCCTGGCAGTAATCTTAAATTTTAAAAACTGAAATACATTTTTAAAATTTGCTTAAAATAATTACTTTATTTACAGTGTGACGTCTCTCCACTCACTTTAGTATGTGCAGAGTGCATTTACTATGTCCCGACCATTCAAGTAATGGTCTAATTTCCTCAATTAAGGAAAAAATAACTGTCTTAATAAAATAAACAGCTAGAATAAGTAATATATAGTGATATAAACATTTGATTTAAAATTAGTAGTTACATAAATTCATTTAAAAATTTGTTTTAATGAAAGTACTGCCCTAGTCTTTAAACTCAGATATTCTAAAATTTTGCCATGATTTAGTTCAATGATTACTCCCATTCTCAAAGTGAATAATTCTAAAACATTGGATAGTATATATAAAACATAAATATACCCATAGGACACAACAAATTTTATTTAATTTCAATTCATATATTATAATCCCAATGTTAAACAATATAATTTATAAGGATTGTCCACTATCAGATTCCTTTTTGGGAAGGGGAGGTACCAGCAATCAGGTCCTTGTGCTTGCCAGGCAAGTGCTGCACCACTGAGCTATATCCTCAACACTTACTACCTAATTCTTAAGCATATTTACTGAATTGCATTAAATTCCATTTAGAAGAGATCAATATAGTTTGCTATTTATCAAAGATATTGGTTTAATTTTTGTTTAACAGTTGCTGAATATGTACAACTAGTAATAAGCCAAAGTTTTTAAAAATGTGAAATATACTTTCCACCTGAAAAGAAATTTGTTGTGTTACTTTTGAATTATTAAAAGTATATGATTAAAGTCTTATAAACATTTGCTTTATTGCCAGTATATTGGATAAAAATATCAAGGCTTCATTTTTTTCTCAGATATAATTACCCCAACTTTCGTATGTTTTTAGTTATATGGAGAACTTTATTTTATAATTGAAGAAATGCATGCTATCAATCTTAAGTGCTGGCTAAGTTTGTAGACTGTGACATCTTTTCAAATATTTTTTCTTCAATGACTTGGTACCTTATAGAAAATAAAAATGTGCTATTTGTTGATGAAGTGTTAAAAGGCCAAGGAAGCTTTCCAGGTCTCTTCAGAACATTTCTGAATGAAGAATGGAAATATAGCTAAGTAGAGGAACCCAATTCTACCGCAGTTCAGCAAAAGCTCCTTTCTGGCCTTACCAAACACAATGTTTGAACAAATAATGAAGGCATTTCTGTACGAAATGGACAAATAAATAAGCCAAAAATATTTTTTAAACAAACAGAAGTGAATTTTTCCCCTAGACTCTTACATGTACCCTGCCAAATAATCCCTGTAGGAATTTTATTTGTTATATAACCAGAGTTTATATGACAGGAAATTAGACAAATAAATAGAATGTTCTGTATTTTACGAGAGATAAGCACAATATAAGACAGTTTTCAATAAAAATGAAAATAAGTTTTATCACAGAAAACTAAAAATAAAAAGCCATCTAAAAAGAAATATACTTTTATACTTATTGAACTATGTAGAAAGTGTCTCTTTAAAAATAAATTAAAAGTAAGAATATTAATATTTATAAAGCTAAGATATCTAATAAAGACATTTCACCATACAAATGTACACTTAAATTCTTTGATTAGAAAACCTCTCTTATAAAGAAATTGAGAATGTTATCAGTTTACAGGTCTCTGTACTTTAATTCATGGGATTTGTCAGTTGTTTTATTAGACATCATTTTCTTTGTTTTTCCTTTTAATTAAAAGAAATCTACATAATAGATATAGCATTCATTCACATTTTTTAGGTATGAAAACTACAGCATACACAGTAAAGTTAAAAGATTACTCAGTTTCACACAACTGAAACACAAACATGCATCATTCTCAGATACAGTTTGCTTAATATTAAAAGTTGGAAATATCAATATATGGTGCTAAATACTATTTCAGAATGTCTAACTCTGTTATTGAGTCTTACATATCAGCACTTTTGACATGAATAGCACATAAATTGAAATAGAAAAAATAAATTCAGATACTAATATGACATATTATGCTATGATATGAGTGATGAATAACTGTATAGGGAGAGAAGGTTATTAACACTTTTACAAAGTCATCTAATGTGTCTTAATTTTGTTTGAAATAGATGCAGATGCACAAAAACCACTTTAATTAATTGAAGCTGATTTTCTTTAGTCTATACTATTATTAATTATTCAATATGGTCTATTATACATTGTTCATAATGCTTTTTGTACCATGATACTAAGATTTATAAAAAATTTATCATTCATCCACAAAAGCAGCTTTGTCTAGAGCTTTTTCCTTATCTCTTCTTGAAAGGAATATGCATTAATATCCTGAAATGTACAAAATATCAATTGCATTGAAAATTAATTCAATTTATAATTAAATAAACTTAATATTTAGTTTATGCAATTTTCAATACATGGACACTCAAGTAATGGCCACTGAAATTAAAATAAGGGATATTCTCAGCATCCTACAAGGTCCCTAACTTCTCATTCCTTGACATTTCCTTTGAAAGATATAAACCTTCTTCTTTCACATAAATTAGCTTTATATATTTCTAAATATAAATAAATGGAAATACACAATACATGTCTTGCTCAGAAAATATCTATGCTACCCATTTATATGTTACATACTACATTTTTTATCATTGACTATTGATCTACATTTTATCCACTTTCTTCACATTAGAAATAAAGTTGTTGAAAAAATTCTTGAAAATAATTTGTGTTAAATTCATGTGCCCATTTTATATACATCTCTAGAAATAGAAGCACTGAATTGTAAGGAAGACATGTAACTAAATTGTAAGTGTATGCTTACTAAAAGTATAATATATTCACAAGTAAGAAAATAATGCTCAGAACTATATACTGAAAAATTCAGTAGGTTTGACTTTGGTTATGAACAGTATTATAGTAATGCTAGGATAACATAAATAAATAATTTTCTTCTCACGTCCTCAAAGCAGAATGCAAAAACCACACCTGTGTTTACCAAGTTATGTTTTGGTTTTTCTTCCACCAATACCAGTCATTTCCACAGTGAAAATCAATGATTGATTACAATTCTAATGCTAGATACTCCGACTTGGATCCTAGAGATTAAAAACTCAGTCACACAAGACTCTTCCCACTTCAAATGCCAGCCAGAAGTTGGCATTGTCGTGATAATATATTTGTGAATAACTATAAATCACAATTCTTACTTCCTCACCCTTGTGTTCACTTAATCTAGAGGGATATTAACTAATAATATTGGACATTACAAAGGCTAAAAATAAACACCTAAATCAAGGAACATGTGGGTCAAAGTATGTAAGAAGGGGCAGCTACTGTCCAAATTCATTATATAGGCATCACTCAAATGCTTCTTCGCTCATTGTTTCTCTACTTGAACACCAGCTTTCTCAGCTTTTCTGAATTTTGGAGTAAGGTGGAGGGTTCCAATCTTCTTGTCCAGTGGTAGTTTCACCAATGATCTAAGCCCCTAGATTGAGCCCTTCCACAAACCCACCAAACATTGTGTCCTTAAAACAAAATATATTCTTAATGCACAGGAAATTACAACAGATTTCAGAGTTCATCAGTGCAGCAGCACAGAGTATTTCTGGCAGAGTGGAGTGCATTTGGCAAAGGAATGGCAATATACTCACATGCAAAAAGTTAACTGAAAATTAAGAACTTGTGCACATGCCTTGACGACAAATGAACTTATGTTACCGGAAATGCAAGATCCTACAACAAATGCAAGGTCAACTGCTGAGGTCTGGAACGGATGAAACACAAGCTTTGTGAACATCACAGCATCTGAACCACTAGGCTGAAAATGAGCTTAGTAAAATTCAGCCTTAGAAAAGAAATGGTGAGTTGTAGAACTGAGCCCGTGGCATTCTGATATTAGCTAAACAGCCGTGGCAAGGCTTCAACAGCTGGTTCAGAGGTTTACACAGGATCAAGAGTCAAGAATCAGAATTCAAGAACAACCTGCAATAAAGAATTACTTCTGAGACAGGGTCCTTAACCCAAAGCTTTGGACTACTTATGGTATGCTTGACTCCCACTCTAAAACATATTTATTTAAAAGAAAAAGGTAAAAGATAATAAGGGCTTACAATCTACAATACGGGTTGCATTTAAAATTGAATATAATTTATCCAAAATGAAATTATTAAGCTGTCCACACAACTGAACATAATTAGTAATTTCTATTTGGATATATTATAAAAATAATATATTTACTTGATTAATTTCTTATTCACTTTATTGCTCTGCTCATGTGTTTTTTTTAACTTTCAAACACATAAGTTACAAAAATGCAAGTCTTACTTTCCAATGCAATTATATGTTATTGAGAAAAGAGTCAAGTTGTGATATGCAAGAATGATTTAAGAGGCAATAAATGACAAATAAGTTTTGTGATCTTTCATATAGGCAAAAGATCTTTAAAATAGATGGAATATGGATTAATTGATGCCTGCAAAGTCTTAAATCATGTGAAAAACTGTGAATTGAAAATCATTCTATGGGTTTGTCATCTTATAAGTTTAAATGTCTCAAAATGTCTGCGCTACAGCACATACCTATTCAGAGCATGGAATAACTTAGATCTTTCCCAGGTAATAGGGAGACTAAGACAAATACGTTTATCTTTATTAATTTTTCCTACTTCTCAAAGGGAACGTCACTCCATATCAGCAACTTACTCTCTCTCAGCAAGTCATATTTCAGGGTTTCAGTCAGAACAAAGGAAATATTAACCCTCAGAAGAACATTTATTTTTTGTTTACAATATTTTCAGTATGAAAGTTTCCAAACATATATGAAATTGGAAGTACATTCATAGTGTTCTTTCACATATTTACTACCCAAAGTGGCAATGCCTTACCATATATTTATGTTTTCTTTATTATCCAGCATTCCTTTTTATATTTTTGTATTTTAAAGTAACTGATACAAAATTGAACTTTTGGATTATGTACATGCCATGCCATAATTAAGTCAATTCCATGCTCTACGCACTTATTTCAAACTCTAATTTTCATTTATTATCCAAAATATATTAAAGCCCTAAATTACTACTATTCAAAAGTTATGAGGAATATAATATGAAATTTTGACTCAATAGAAAACATTTATACAGAATACAAATCATATTCTCACTTGCTCAATAATTCTTTGTATGATTATATAGTACTTTCATTTTTGTATGTCTTTTGCTTATGTGATTCAGTCTCTGAATCACTTTATATGATTGTTTCCTTGCCCCTATTGCTTCTGTTCAGAAAATCATAAAACCACATTAGTGCAAATTTAAGACTTTTCTAATTACCAATTCTGTACTTTTTTGTTACTCTTTACTGTCAACCTAATTTTTTCTGTAGTATATTAAAAATAAAATCCAGCAAATGTAATGCTTATTTCCATCATTGTTCAGCTTAAAATGCCATCATATTCACTCATTTTAATTTTGTCTTCTAACTGATTTTACTCCTATAAAAATCTATGGGATTTCATTGTAAAGTGCTTGACACTTCCCACAGAAGAGTTCATTTTTCAACTATTGTACGAAGCAGCTTCGTTAATGACCACACTGCATAGAATTATCAGGTACTTTCTGCCACACACTTTTAAAAAATTACCCTGTTTTACAGAACATCTATTTTTAAGGTTACCGTAGACAAGTTATCTTAAATATAAAGTTAAAGAAAGACATTTTTTAAAGCAGATTTTAGATTTTCAGTCAGTGTGTAACTGAATTTCTGTATTATGGAAATATTTTATCAGAGTCCAAATTTTCAGATTAAATTGAATGTCCAAACACATCTTGGAGAAATAACAAAGCTTTTAATGGTCTTTCTGTGCATCTAGTGAGGCAAACCAAAATCTATCTTCAAGAAAAGTAATAATTCTGGAAGTCACAAAAGACAGAAGCCCTCCCTGAATTTTTCCAGAATGCAAATTTGAAAAAAAAAATTTAATTCTAAGAATTATAAGAGTCTGTTTAGACTTTATGGCTAGGAGTAGGTTCATTGTGTGAGGACTGAGAGGCAGCTACAGAAGGTTTATTCTTATCTTGAAAGGTTTGTATTTCTCATTCAATTTGGATGGATCACTTCAGTGAATATAATGTTTTGGTTTGAGAGTTAATCATTTTCAGAGGCAGAAATATACACAAAATTCCATGGCCTTCTGGAATTCAGAGTTTCTGCAGAGAAGGTTGTAGTTATTCTGTTGAGTTTGCATCTATAAATGACTTGGTATTTCTCCCTTGCTACCTTCAATATTCTTTCCTTTTTGTAGTCTTGCCATTTTCACTATAAGATAGCATCAGAATTTTTTTCTGATTATGCTTGTTTGGTATTCTAAGTGCCTCCTGTACCTGGACGTCTATGAAGTTTGATCTAAAAAATATGGTAAATGACAACATTTTAAAAATTATTGCAGCAAAAAAACCCACAATGTCATTAAACCTTCTCTAAATACTCTCACTTCAAACAACTGATTTCAGTAGTCTTGCCACTTCCTAAATCAGTTCTGGAAGTGATCTTTTGTGAATGTCTGTACTTGCACTGTCATTGCTGCCTCAGTGCTCCAAATCAACTCAAAATATTGACTCGAGGCTGACTCTCACACTGGAGAAGAGACAGGTGTTCCATGGTCCCGGATCTTGGCAAAAACGTGTATGAGTGCACACCGTGATGTTTTACAGACCTGGATTCAAGTTGGTAACACTTGGCAGCAGCATTTATTATAAATTTTATCATACCTTGTAAGAACACTCAGAAAAGAGGACTTCCAGAACTGCTTCATAAATGGTGACATGAGGATGTTCAAAAAATGGTGAATATTTCTAGGGAGATTAAAGGCAATGCGTTTTTACTATCATATTTTTTAACTTGTTCATTTGTTATTTATTTGATCACCTTTTTAATGTCTTTCAAAAGACTTGGGAAGTTTTTGGTATTCCTTTATTAAATAGATTTTTCTATATACACAATTAATTGAAAACTCGTCACTCAATTTTAAACTAATTTTTTATGAGTTTCATCTTTTAACAATGTCTCAGAATTCTCGCATTTTTTGCCTTCCCACCTGCCTTCTGCCTTTCTTCCTTCCTTTCTTCCTCCCTTGCTCCCTCCCTGATTTCCTTCCTTCCTTTCTTCCTCCCTTGCTCCCTCCCTGATTTCCTTCCTTCCTTCCTTCCTTCCTTCCTTCCTTCCTTCCTTCCTTCCTTCCTTCCTTCCTTCCTTTCTTCTTCTTCTTCTTCTTCTTCTTCTTCTTCTTCTTCTTCTTCTTCTTCTTCTTCTTCTTCTCCTTCTCCTTCTCCTTCTCCTTCTCCTTCTCCTTCTCCTTCTCCTTCTCCTTCTCCTTCTC